>CM046800.1:4993226-5042792 GCA_025617405.1 Perca schrenkii | reverse complement strand
TCCAGCGGCTCGGTCACAGCAGATACCGGCCGCTCAATCACGTACACCTGTCCAAGGTAAGCTAAGTAATTTCATGTTAGCCAGGTGTGCTACTAATTAATGATTCGGGACACACGTGTAGGTTAAATTAGATCGACTCGAACATGTGCATGCGGTATTATGATGCTTCGTGCGTGACACGTTTATTGTTAATGGGGGGAGCATAAAAACTAGTTCGCTAATCGGCTAAATGGTGTTAGCTGGCTTGAGCATCACAAGATAGAAGTAGAGGCTGTTTTAGCTGACTGGTGACCATTGAGCTGTGACGTTTTTCTGTGTTGCAGCGGAGGTAGCAAAGCTCTTTGCGCCATATAACATTGGAGCCAGAAGGAATATGACAAGGCGACCAGCACAAGTCCAAGTTAGCCGAAGAAGCTACACACACACTGTCTGTTGTTTGGCTGACCACACTGCGGATAAAATTCCAAGCGTACTGTTTAAAGCTGAACTTATTACTTCAGGACTTGGAGAGCAAAAAGTTACATTTTCAGGTGAGTGCGAAACTAGGCATTTACCAAAACTAAAAAAAGTTTGTACTGTCTGTGGCTTGTTGAAATTATTTGCATTTCTCTTTATAGTGACTTAAACTTAATTGATGTTCATAATGTGAATAATTATCACAGGCTTATTTGCTTAATTTAAGGTGAGGTGAGTTATGATTTTGTTTTGTTTTTTTCTCCAGGGAATGACCACGATCCCATGGTTATAACAAATAAACTAATGGAAGTGTTTCCGAAGCTCCAACAAGGGAGCTCCAACAAGGGGGGAGGCTTCAAAATCTTGCATTGCTTCAGTGTCCCAGCACTGGATACACCCTTGCCTATCTGAAAGATCCATCGACGATGATTGGACAGGCTACAATCTACATACGTCCACTTCAACAGGATCTACCCTTAGATTGTGTAAATAAATTTACAGAGACCTAGTTTAATACATAATCAAAACAAAGATTACTGGTGACTTTTTAATCATTAATTAAAAGCCATTTGTTGTTGTTAGGATAGCTCACGTCCTGCCTCTGGTCCAGTCATCCCCTGCATCACTTGTCAGAAGGAAGTTCCCTTTTCAGAGATGAAGCTGCACAGATTGAGCTGCAATGGGTATGTACTTCTTAAAGCAATGCAAGGGGTAGCATATTCATTTTCTTTGGGAATATGTCTCTCGTAGAGTGTTGTGCACACAAATAGCGACTATGACCATAATTTCAATTGTGTTAACTTCAAGGACACCCATGCAGGAATCAGAAAGAGAACAAGAGGGAGGCCAACGTGAAGAAAATGATAGTGAGACAGCCCTAGTCAGTGACAGTGTTCCAGTGAGGCCTGAAACATCAGCTGAGAGTGAAGTAGTACCGGCAGTGATTGTCAACGAGGAGTTGGATCGCAAAGAAACAGACAGTGGTTTGTGTCATCACAATAGTGTTGCTATAAGATTGTGTGTAACTGAAAAGTTAATAGAAAGATAACACCTGTAGGATATAATTATACAGTTACAGACAATTAATAACATGCAACTGGGTTTTTCTATTTTTCTAATATTTAGTTTTTGTTCAGAGTGCTGTTTTTATGTCAACTCAGCGTTGTGACAGGTTCTGAAGATGGTGGGTCTCACGTTTTGTCAGTGTAATGAACAAAATTTTCCTCCTGTTCTGTAGAGTGCGAGGATATCTGTATATGCAGGTAACATGCTAACTCACAAGATGTCTCTCTGGAATAGATAACTTTATTGTAGTTGTTTGTTTAGAATGGAAGCTTCTTAAAGAACCCACTCAAGCTGCCAAAGTTTTCAAAGAGAATCTGCTAAGGGAACATGCAACTGGGCAACCACTTAGAATGAAGATGGATGTAAGGGACTCTGAAGAGGACAGGGGAACGGGAGCTTCTCTTATTCTATAAACAGCAGCAAGAATGGGCATGTCCACTTCATTGTACTCTGGTTGGTAAGTAATATAAAGTTTATAATATAAATACATCTGTACAGTTTATACTGCTCAAGTTGCTTATATGGAATTGTTAAATGTGAGAATGGAATGCACAAAATTATATAATTGATAAAAATGTTATATGTATGCATGTGAATATTGTGCAAAATATACTCTTATCTGGAATAATCAATATTAAGGATGCTATTCTAGAATTCCAGCCAATAGAATTCTGACTGTTTTTCTCCCTTGCTTGTTAAATGTTACCTAATCCAGTTACCTGTATTAGTCCGGCACTTTTTTTCCACTGTGTTATTATCAGTATTTTATTTCAGGTGATGATGCTATCGGAGAGGGTGTGATGCGGTACTTTATGACAACAATCATATCCAAACTCCAGTTTGGATTCAGTCTAGATCTTGGTAAGTATCTTACTAATTTTTGGAAGGTTAATCCATCTATAAATTGCAGGAATGTCTGTCTGTAGCGCATGTCTCTCAAACAGTTAGTCCAATGGATTTCAAACTTGACAGGTGTCTTGCTATGGGCACGAATAAGTGCAGTGCAAAGTTTGACGTTGTTTGGATAGACGCAAAAGATAGCGTTACATATATAGGTAAAAGAAGCACACATTGGCTTTTGCTGCTCTTGCCGCTTGACATTCTCACACTGCATGCAACGCTGACTGAGCACCTGTGTCGTGACTCGCTCTACACCGCCTCTCTCTATGCGCGCACACACACACATGCGCACACACACGTACACGTACGTTCTGGTGGTTGATGAACGCAGATATGTGCTGTTTAACGGAGGGCCGGTGGGCAACGTTTTGTGTCAGGTAAATCAGTAAGTCGGTAGTAGGGTTTACAGGGGAGTTGCATTCGAAGTGGTTTGGGGTCCTTCTGTAAGTCATTTTGGAGTAGGCTACAATTTGGTTTAAGTGAATTCTACAAGCAGCAATACCACAGGCCAGGTCTTTTTTTAATTTTATTTTTTTTTATGTATTTTAAGAGGTTAATTGTTGTGACTTTATTCCCTGCTTTCTTGGTACTTTACAGGAGGAATGGGCCGAACACTGCTATTTGAAGGTGAACCTGACCATCTTCTTCCAGCAGCATCAGAGGCACTTTTTGAAAGCAACCTCTTCCGGGTTGCAGGAAGGATGTTGGCCCACACCTTTCTGCATGACGGTCCTGATGTCCCAGGACTAAGTCCTGCTGTAATTCATGTACTGTTCAATGGGGACCCTGAAATGGCAACTGTTGTTACAGAAGATTGTCCTGATTTGCACATCAGGAGCATCATAGAACTGGTATGTAACCTAAAAGAAACTTTGCCATGTAAAAAATATTGCTTGGGCAGATATAATAACTTGTATGGTCTTCATTCTAGCTTGAACATGAAGAACTTACACCGGAACAGAAGGACACAGTTTCAGATCTTTCCATGTCTTGGGATCTTCCGGCAGTCACCAAAACAAATCGGAGATGGCTACATAACAAACTTCTACTCCATGCAGTGAGTTCCAAGTGACAGAATTCATTGCTGTACTTGTTGAAATTATAGAATGTGTTGTGAACTCTGGCTTGTTATGTTAACACAAGAGTTTAAAGGTCCCATGACATGGTGCTCTTTGGATGCTTTTATATAGACCTTAGTGGTCCCTTAAAACTGTATCCGAAGTCTCTTTCCCGAAATTCAGCTTTAGTGCAGAACTATAGCCACTAGAGCCAGTCCCACACTGAGCTTTCCTTAGTATGTGCCATTTCTGTGTCTGAAGCTATTGAGGAGGAGAGGGGGGGCAAGGTGGAGGGGGGGGGGCAAGGTGGAGGGTGGGGGGCATGGCCTTGACCAACTGCCACTTTTCTCGTTTGAAAGCCATGATGTCTCTCTTTCATGGGTTGGACAAATTCTCTGGGCGGGCAAAGCAGAGAAAGGGGAGGTAACCTTGCTTGTTATCACCTCATAACAAGCAGATTCCAAAACGGCTCATCTGAGCTTTCATTTTCTCAAAGACAGAGCAGGATACCCAGGCCTCGGTTTACTCCCATCACCATTTCTAGCAACTGGGGGACCATAGACAGGCTGGGGGAACGCATATTAATGTTAAAAAACCTCATAAAGTGAAATTGTCATGCCATGGGACGTTTAAGTACTAGAGTTTTAATGGATTTTTATAAAGCACTTTATTGTGCTTTTATTAACATTTTCCCTACTGTGCCAACTTTTGTCAAATTTGGGTTAAGGATTTGGGCTGTAATATGGGTCGGTCTGTCTCTTAGGTCGTTGGGAGGACCATGCGCCAAATTAAACAGTTGAGAAAGGGACTGAAAGATGTGATGGTATGGCCCCTGCTGACATCTAGGCCGGATGTTGTACCACTTCTTTTCCCCCAAAATGGCTGAAATGCAGTTCACACCCCCAGGTAAGTCAGTAATTTAGTTATATTTGTGACTTAACTTGATGAATTTACGTGTATTTTCAATAACTGAGCTGGTTATTTTTCCATTTTCCAAGAATGTGATCTGCATAGTCCTTCACCAAAATAAGTTCTCCCTTTTTTAAAATTACAATTTGTTTTCTTTAAGATGCTCCTAGAAAAAATCACATGGCCAGTTGAGGACAGTGATGAGGAATACTTTGACTTAAACACCACTTGCCGCATCACTGGCTTTCTAAGTATGTTCATTGAAACGGGTATAAACCTTATTTTCTCTCTTTACAAATGCTTCTATGTCTCATGGATAAATATGATCAATTAAAGTTGAACTAAATGTCTTTAATCCATTTATGACTTTTGGCTTCATCAGGTACCCTGGCCCAGCTGCTGACATTCTGGGTTGGCTGGGAGATGCTTCCTCCTGAACTGAGAGTGGAGATTTCTGGGGGAACCCTTCCTACGTCCTCCACATGCTTTGAAACCCTAAAGCTGCCAGCTCATTTCAAAATCTACATGGACTTTGAGAAAGCACTTGTCGCTGCCATAAAAAGTACTGGATTTGGGCTTGTTTAAGTTTTCAGACAGATGTCAATTAGGGCTGGGCAATATTTTAATATTATATCTATCGTGATATAAGACTAGATATCGTCTTAGATTTTGAAGAAGTGTAATATCGTTACATGGTAAGTTTAGTCTTTTCCTGGTTTCAAAGGCTGCATTACAGTAGAGTGATGTCATTTTCTGAATTTACCGGACTGTTCTAGCTGTTCTATTATTTGCCTTTAACCACTTAGTCATTATATCCACATTATGATGGTTATTTATCCGAAATCTAAATGTGGAAGATATTTTGTGAATGCACTAATTGTCAACCTTACAATATCGTTGCAATATTGACATCGAGGTGTTTGGTCAAAAATTTCGTGATATTTGATTTTCACCATATTGCCCAGCCAAAATGTCAATGCACACACAGTTCAGATGAATTGACACAAGTTCAGTGTCTTTAAAAACATTAACACACTGTGCAGTAGTTGACCATATTTTTTTTATTCTACATAGTTTTTCCATTTACTGAAATCAAACTGTTCTGCACCTTCAGTGCTAACAGTACAGCATTCATGTTAGTCATTCTGTGGACCATAATGAGACAGGAAGCGTCAAAGAACCAGCTTTTTTTCTTTTCTTTTAAAAGGAAAGTAAACTTTCATTTTTTCCTTGCTTGTTCTAACACAACAAATAAAAACATGGGTTGGACATCAGTCCAGATTCTTGATAACACAGTCTCTACATATAGTCTAAGTGCATCAGTAACAGAAACTCCTGGAGCTGGCAAAATTGCAACCTCTTCATCTGAGAACTCACGGGCCAGCTGAACCTCAGGGACTGACACAGTGTCTCCATGAAGGCAGTGAGGTCCATTCCAATCGATCCCATATTCTTCAGGAACCTGAATGGATGACAAGCATAATCAATCTTGTACTTAAAACTAGTTTGACATGTCCTTACACAAGATTGTTATTTTTGGTCAGTGAGAGATGAAATGTTACTTATTAAATTCAGTTTTGTAAAATAATACAGCTGTGCATAGTATGCACTGTAGAAACTACAGCTCGCAGGTTGATCTTTAAAAGCTTGGGAGATTTTAAAGAGACATAATCTATAGGAAATGTTTCATTTAAAGTATCACATTTAGCACCTTTTTTTTCTCCCATAATTCTTTTGGGGAAACAATTTAAAAAAAAGTGTTTAAAGTTGATTGTTAACCTCAGTAGGATCCTCCTCAGGGCCTTGCTCTGTGTAACTTCTCCAGAGTTGCTGTGGTGACTGATTCCTTTCAGTTCTAAGACCGTGAAAGTTCCAAGCATCTCGAAAAGAGTCGAGGCTTTGCTGAACCAGTGGAAGGAAAATCCGGTGCAGAGCGAAAAGATGGACTTCATTGTCTGGATTCAGTGTTCCCTGATCTTCCAATGAAGTGAAGATCTGATAGAAGAGGTCCAGGGCATGTTCATAAACATCTCTCCACATCCTCTCTATTCTGTGTTTAGGATAAAATTGACAAATTGTTAATTTATGTGACATATGCTAAACTACATTCAACTAGTATGTTAGTTGTGTGAGCCTAGTTGCCAAACATATTTCTTTACCGCTGATTGTGGACACTTCTGCCTGTGATGTGTGAATTCCTGTCGGTACCTCTGCTTCTGATCATGAATTCTGCTACATCTGCATTCTCCCCCCCTTTATCAGACCGTACCCTTGATGGCAGCCCATACTGCTCAACAGCGGTGATAAAGCTCTGTAAAACCGTATGAGCTCTGTTATTGCCGGCCACAGTCAGGTAGACCACTAAACGACTGAATCTATCCACCCCACCGTGGACAACAGATCTCCACTTGTTGCAAACACATGAAAAAATACAACTTTATTGTAAAACAATTGTAATGAAACATCTAGAAAGATTAATTGTTTATCTGCTAATATCACTGAACTGATAAGCTTATGGTGGCCATCTATATGCCACAAAGAGTTTGGGCCAGGAACAAAATACTGCCGTCGCCTTAATACACGCAGCCTCAGACATCTCATGTAGACTCTTCTGCATCGACTCTGCGTAAAGACTCTTGCAGTCTTGAGACTGAGGGGAGGAAATTAAAATGAATACCCAGACACTCACTGGCTACTTATTTTGAGGATATAGTGGTGTCATAATAAAATACATAATGTGTGTAAAACAGTCAACTATTACAGAACCACCACACATATATATATATATATATATATATATATATATATATATATTCCACATGCTTGAACAGACATGACCTGAGATTTTTTGCCTCCTATCCTTATATCCTTTTCTATGATTATATTATACCCTTTACAGCAGGGGCGGGGGCACATCCGGACAGCTGAGAATATTACTGTCAGATATTGTTCCACCTCTATTAAACAGGAGGTTAAAAATCACAGGACATGTCTATCCTGATGACAAGTCAGCTGTCCTGAAATGTGTGTTTCTCTTCTATTATACACATTCTACATCTCAGAGGCGATGTCTTTCCATAAGCGGGCTTCCTTCAACTTTCAAAGGGGCAGAGCTCCAAATTAAAAATACATTTAAATAATTCCCATATTATTATACTCACTTGGAACATGCACACCTCTTGCATTCAGGTGACCACGCATTAGCTTGTAGCCGGTGTTTGGATGACTTCTGTGAATTTCACTTACAATACGGTCTAACGCCTCATCATTCACAGCTGAATAGAAATCTGTCTTAACAAGAAAAACACAACATCAAGTAATGTTACCTTAAACGTCATATTCTTTCCGAGTGTATGAGAGCAGCAATTCATAAACATAAAACTCATGAATTAAATGTAAATACCTTAAACTGTATTGTTGCATGCGCCTCCTGATGGTCCTCTTTGACACTCCGAACATCGCTGCAATTTGAACTGCGGGAACTCCACAAAGAAGTTGATGCTCCAGAACTGCACTCGGTATGTCAAACGCCCCGGTCCCTGTGTGTGTTGGGCCTGATGCGCCCTGGTACCAGAGAAGCGGTGGACAACTTCTTCTAGATTTGCAATCACTCTGTGGTCGATATCTTCGTCGGAAAGTGCGGAAATGACTCCAACAACTTCAATAAGTTCCTCTGCTTTACTAGCTACATGCTCTGGGTCAGCAGGTCCTGCTTCTACATCCTCTGCTAAGTTTAAAATGTCTTTAACCAACTCTCTGGAAAGTTCACAGAGATCCTCCATTTTCTCTATCCAAGTACTCTACTTCAGACCAAAGCAATAGATTTGCGTTAGCCCCGCCCACTGACATTGATGGGTCAGTTTGACAGTTTTAAGTAATTCATGAAGCACTGCAATGCAGGATCTGCATTATTTCTGTTTCTACATCAATAGCGGGTGGTGCAACGACGTGACAGTGATCCAACAGTATTGTTCTCCTGAACTGGAATCTTACATCATAAACTGTAAGCCTTTTTATTCACCCCGTGAGTTCCATTCATTCATTCTGGTCGGTGTTTACATCCCGCCGCAGGCCAACGTGCAGGTCGCACAGCGCATGCTTGCCGACCAGATACTATGTGTGGAGCGGACCAACCCGGACTCCCTAGTTATTGTCCTTGGTGACTTTAACAAAGGAAACCTCACTCATGTACTACCTAAATACAGACAGCATATTAAATGCCCGACTAGAGAGGAGAACATTCTGGATCACTGTTACACCACAGTCAGGGGATGCTTTTCACGCCGTCCCCCGTGCTGCACTTGGACACTCTGACCATGTCATGGTCCACCTGATCCCCCACCTACAGGCAGAAACTAAAGCTCTGCAAAGCCTGTTGTGAGGACATCAAGGAAGTGGACCAGTGTAGCTGTGGAGGATCTTCAGACGTGCTTGGACTCTACTGACTGGGATGTGTTCAGGACTGCTACCAACAGTCTGGATGAGTACACAGAGGCTGTGACGTCATACATCAGCTTGTGTGAGGACTGCTGTGTTCCATCATGCACCAGGGTGAGTTTCAACAATGACAAACCCTTGTTCACAGCCAAACTCAGAAGGCTAAGGTTGGACAAGGCAGAGGCGTTCAGGAGTGGAGACAAAAACAGACTTAAAGTAGCAAAGTACAAGTTTAGCAAGGCGGTAAAAGAGGCTAAAAAACGGTACTCTGAGAAACTCCGAAACCAGTTCTCAGCAAACAACTCTGCTTCTGTCAGGAGAGGGCTTAAACAGATCACCAGCTTCAAGCCTAAAGTCTCCCACTCCACCAACGACCGACGCCTAGCCAACAAACTTAATGAGTTCTACTGTCGCTTTGAAGGACAAAGGGTCGGTCCTGTAACCATCCCCCTCAACACCTCCCAACAAAGGGTCTTCCCTGATTCCATCCCCCGCGACACCTCCCAACAGCTACAGCTACAGTGCATCACCTCCACCTCCCCCACCTTAAAGGTCCCCCCTCCACCTCCCCACCCACCTCAGCGACGACTCTCTCCATCAATGAGAAAGACGTCAACAGACTGTTCAGGAGACAGAACCCCAGGAAAGCTGCTGGACCGGATGCTGTCTCCCCATCCAGCTTGAAGCACTGCGCTGACCAGCTGTCTCCGGTGTTCACAGACATTTTCAACACCTCGCTGGAGACATGTCACGTGCCAGCCTGCTTCAAGACCTCAACAATCATCCCCGTTCCCAAGAAGCCAAGGACCACAGGACTTAATGACTTCAGACCCGTCGCCCTGACCTCTGTGGTTATGAAGTCCTTTGAGCGCCTTGTGCTTTCACACCCTAAAAGCCATCACCGACACCCTCCTGGACCCCCTGCAGTTTGCCTACAGAGCCAATAGGTCTGTAGATGATGCAGTCAACCTGGCCCTCCACTACATCCTCCGGCACCTGGACTCTGCAGGAACCTACGCCAGGATCCTGTTTGTGGACTTCAGCTCTGCCTTCAACACCATCATCCCAGCTCTGCTCCAGGAGAAGCTCTCCCAGCTTGGTGTGCCTGACTCCACCTGCAGGTGGATCACTGACTTCCTGTCTGACAGGAAGCAGCATGTGAAGCTGGGGAAAGACATCTCCGACTCACAGACCATCAGCACCGGATCCCCCTCAGGGCTGTGTTCTTTCTCCTCTACTCTTCTCCCTGTACACCAACAGCTGCACTTCCAGTCACCAGTCTGTCAAGCTTCTAAAGTTCGCGGACGACACCTCCCTCATCGGACTCATCTCTGATGGAGACGAGTCCGCCTACAGGTCGGAGGCTGACCACCTGGTGACCTGGTGCAAGCAAAACAACCTAGAGCTCAACGCTCTAAAGACAGTGGAGATGGTTGTGGACTTCAGGAAGAATTCTGCCCCACCTGCCCCTATCACACTCAGTGATAGGGACTTGAGGTCCTGGGAACTACCATCTCCCAAGACCTCAAGTGGGAGCTGAACATCAGCTCCCTCGTCAAGAAAGCACAACAGAGGATGTACTTCCTGCGGCAGCTGAAGAAATTCAGCCTGCCAAAGACAATGATGGTGCACTTCTACACAGCCATCATTGAGTCCATCCTCACATCCTCCATCACCATCTGGTACGCTGCTGCCACTGCCACTGCCAAGGGCAGACTGCAGCGTGTCATTCGGTCAGCTGAAAAGGTGATTGGCTGCAATCTCCCGCCGCTCCAGGACCTTTACGCCACCAGGACTCTGAAGCGTGCTGGAAAGATTGTGGCTGACCCCTCCCACCCCGGACACAAACTCTTTGAGCTACTCCCCTCTGGCAGGAGGCTGAGGTCCATCAGGACCAAGACCTCACGTCACAAGGACAGCTTTTTCCCCTCCGCCACTAGCCTTATTAACAAGGCCCGGAATCCACCCTGACTCTCTCCACACCCACCTCTGGCTCTACATGCCACTGTACTTAATCTGCTCTTTTTATCTTAACTGTTACTCTTATTTTATTATGTTACATCCTGTGTGTGTACATATACACATATATTTATATATTTATACTTATATTGTCTGTTCTGTTAACCTGTTTGTTTAACTTATTTTAGATAATGTGTGACATGCACCTACGACACCAAAACAAATTCCTTGTATGTGTAAAAAATGTACTTGGCAATAAAGCTTTTCTGATTCTGATTCTGATTCTGATCATGAAATGTAAATGTAAATAGTGAAATAATTATATATGTATTTTACATAAAATGAATCGGTATTTGAATTAATTAATGACACATTTAATTACACATTTATGTATTTATTTCTAATTTTAATTAATTAATGACACATTTAAGTAATTATTTAATGGTGTATTTATTTATTTAATTGTGACAAATAATTATATACGCATTTTTCATCAAATGAATCGGTATTTGAATTAATTAATGACACATTTAATAACACATTTATGTATTTAATTCTAATTTTAATTAATTAATGACATATTTAAGTAATTATTTTATGGTGTATTTATTTATTTAATTGTGGCACTTTTTAGTCCTCCATAATTTTTAGCATCAAGGAAGTTCCTGTCTTACTCTTTGGGTCTTGTCTTTTTTGTTGTTTTTTTCATTTTGGCTCCCTGATGCATGGCGAAAACAGTATATTAATTCATGATGAAGCTAGTCTTTTCTGTGACTATAATCTGGGCACTCTCCAGCACAGGTAACTCTACTTATTCTTACAACATAGTTTGTTCTAAATAGTCTGTTTCCTACCTATTTAGACTGCTTCTTGTTCTGCTGTAATTTAACATGTGAATTTACCCAGCAGGGAGGAATTAGATCGTATCTCTCATTTTTTTTAAGAATATAACCTTTGTCTTGGTTAATTGAACTAAATAAGCTGCTATACATGACAAGACTTGGCTGTGCATGTATAGATGAGCAGAAGTAATGAATCTCGGTGTGCATATTTAGACTCTACTATTACAATAACCATTACAACCTTGTGTCATTTAAAATCTTTGAACACAAGACGAGTTTTCAGCCTTTACAGACCATCAAAACACGTTAGATTTGATTTGACATTTGAGATGTGACTGCCATTTATTGACAGTTTTTCTCCCCATTGCTGCTGGAGCACTTCAGTGTCAAACTTGCTCAAATCAGCAGTGTTTAACCACAGTACCACAAACATGTTCCTCGGAGACGTCGTACATAACCGCTTAATTCAAGTTGGTCATTTCTTAATGTCATCTAGTACTTCTCAGTGACATACAGTATGTAATTCATTCTGGTCGGTGTTTACATCCCGCCGCAGGCCAACGTGCAGGTCGCACAGCGCATGCTTGCCGACCAGATACTATGTGTGGAGCGGACCAACCCGGACTCCCTAGTTATTGTCCTTGGTGACTTTAACAAAGGAAACCTCACTCATGTACTACCTAAATACAGACAGCATATTAAATGCCCGACTAGAGAGGAGAACATTCTGGATCACTGTTACACCACAGTCAGGGATGCTTTTCACGCCGTCCCCCCGTGCTGCACTTGGACACTCTGACCATGTCATGGTCCACCTGATCCCCACCTACAGGCAGAAACTAAAGCTCTGCAAACCTGTTGTGAGGACATCAAGGAAGTGGACCAGTGTAGCTGTGGAGGATCTACAGACGTGCTTGGACTCTACTGACTGGGATGTGTTCAGGACTGCTACCAACAGTCTGGATGAGTACACAGAGGCTGTGACGTCATACATCAGCTTCTGTGAGGACTGCTGTGTTCCATCATGCACCAGGGTGAGTTTCAACAATGACAAACCCTGGTTCACAGCCAAACTCAGAAGGCTAAGGTTGGACAAGGCAGAGGCGTTCAGGAGTGGAGACAAAAACAGACTTAAAGTAGCAAAGTACAAGTTTAGCAAGGCGGTAAAAGAGGCTAAAAAACGGTACTCTGAGAAACTCCGAAACCAGTTCTCAGCAAACAACTCTGCTTCTGTCTGGAGAGGGCTTAAACAGATCACCAGCTTCAAGCCTAAAGTCTCCCACTCCACCAACGACCGACGCCTAGCCAACAAACTTAATGAGTTCTACTGTCGCTTTGAAGGACAAAGGGTCGGTCCTGTAACCATCCCCCCTCAACACCTCCCAACAAAGGGTCTTCCCTGATTCCATCCCCCCGCGACACCTCCCAACAGCTACAGCTACAGTGCATCACCTCCACCTCCCCCCACCTTAAAGGTCCCCCCCCTCCACCTCCCCCACCCACCTCAGCGACGACTCTCTCCATCAATGAGAAAGACGTCAACAGACTGTTCAGGAGACAGAACCCCAGGAAAGCTGCTGGACCGGATGCTGTCTCCCCATCCAGCTTGAAGCACTGCGCTGACCAGCTGTCTCCGGTGTTCACAGACATTTTCAACACCTCGCTGGAGACATGTCACGTGCCAGCCTGCTTCAAGACCTCAACAATCATCCCCGTTCCCAAGAAGCCAAGGACCACAGGACTTAATGACTTCAGACCCGTCGCCCTGACCTCTGTGGTTATGAAGTCCTTTGAGCGCCTTGTGCTTTCACACCTAAAAGCCATCACCGACACCCTCCTGGACCCCCCTGCAGTTTGCCTACAGAGCCAATAGGTCTGTAGATGATGCAGTCAACCTGGCCCTCCACTACATCCTCCGGCACCTGGACTCTGCAGGAACCTACGCCAGGATCCTGTTTGTGGACTTCAGCTCTGCCTTCAACACCATCATCCCAGCTCTGCTCCAGGAGAAGCTCTCCCAGCTTGGTGTGCCTGACTCCACCTGCAGGTGGATCACTGACTTCCTGTCTGACAGGAAGCAGCATGTGAAGCTGGGGAAAGACATCTCCGACTCACAGACCATCAGCACCGGATCCCCTCAGGGCTGTGTTCTTTCTCCTCTACTCTTCTCCCTGTACACCAACAGCTGCACTTCCAGTCACCAGTCTGTCAAGCTTCTAAAGTTCGCGGACGACACCTCCCTCATCGGACTCATCTCTGATGGAGACGAGTCCGCCTACAGGTCGGAGGCTGACCACCTGGTGACCTGGTGCAAGCAAAACAACCTAGAGCTCAACGCTCTAAAGACAGTGGAGATGGTTGTGGACTTCAGGAAGAATTCTGCCCCCACCTGCCCCTATCACACTCAGTGACTCCACAGTAACATTGTGGAGTCTTTCCGCTTCCTGGGAACTACCATCTCCCAAGACCTCAAGTGGGAGCTGAACATCAGCTCCCTCGTCAAGAAAGCACAACAGAGGATGTACTTCCTGCGGCAGCTGAAGAAATTCAACCTGCCAAAGACAATGATGGTGCACTTCTACACAGCCATCATTGAGTCCATCCTCACATCCTCCATCACCATCTGGTACGCTGCTGCCACTGCCACGGGACAAGGGCAGACTGCAGCGTGTCATTCGGTCAGCTGAGAAGGTGATTGGCTGCAATCTCCCACCGCTCCAGGACCTTTACGCCACCAGGACTCTGAAGCGTGCTGGAAAGATTGTGGCTGACCCCTCCCACCCCGGACACAAACTCTTTGAGCTACTCCCCTCTGGCAGGAGGCTGAGGTCCATCAGGACCAAGACCTCACGTCACAAGGACAGCTTTTTCCCCTCCGCCACTAGCCTTATTAACAAGGCCCGGAATCCACCCTGACTCTCTCCACACCCACCTCTGGCTCTACATGCCACTGTACTTAATCTGCTCTTTTTTATCTTAACTGTTACTCTTATTTTATTATGTTACATCCTGTGTGTGTACATATACACATATATTTATATATTTATACTTATATTGTCTGTTCTGTTAACCTGTTTGTTTAACTTATTTTAGATAATGTGTGACATGCACCTACGACACCAAAACAAATTCCTTGTATGTGTAAAAAAATGTACTTGGCAATAAAGCTTTTCTGATTCTGATTCTGATTCTGATCATGAAATGTAAATGTAAATAGTGAAATAATTATATATGTATTTTACATAAAATGAATCGGTATTTGAATTAATTAATGACACATTTAATTACACATTTATGTATTTATTTCTAATTTTAATTAATTAATGACACATTTAAGTAATTATTTAATGGTGTATTTATTTATTTAATTGTGACAAATAATTATATACGCATTTTTCATCAAATGAATCGGTATTTGAATTAATTAATGACACATTTAATAACACATTTATGTATTTAATTCTAATTTTAATTAATTAATGACATATTTAAGTAATTATTTTATGGTGTATTTATTTATTTAATTGTGGCACTTTTAGTCCTCCATAATTTTTAGCATCAAGGAAGTTCCTGTCTTACTCTTTGGGTCTTGTCTTTTTGTTGTTTTTTTCATTTTGGCTCCCTGATGCATGACGAAAACAGTATATTAATTCATGATGAAGCAAGTCCTTTCTGTGACTATAATCTGGGCACTCTCCAGCACAGGTAACTCTACTTATTCTTACAACATAGTTTGTTCTAAATAGTCTGTTTCCTACCTATTTAGACTGCTTCTTGTTCTGCTGTAATTTAACATGTGAATTTACCCAGCAGGGAGGAATTAGATCGTATCTCTCATTTTTTTTAAGAATATAACCTTTGTCTTGGTTAATTGAACTAAATAAGCTGCTATACATGACAAGACTTGGCTGTGCATGTATAGATGAGCAGAAGTAATGAATCTCGGTGTGCATATTTAGACTCTACTATTACAATAACCATTACAACCTTGTGTCATTTAAAATCTTTGAACACAAGACGAGTTTTCAGCCTTTACAGACCATCAAAACACGTTAGATTTGATTTGACATTTGAGATGTGACTGCCATTTATTGACAGTTTTTCTCCCCATTGCTGCTGGAGCACTTCAGTGTCAAACTTGCTCAAATCAGCAGTGTTTAACCACAGTACCACAAACATGTTCCTCGGAGACGTCGTACATAACCGCTTTAATTCAAGTTGGTCATTTCTTAATGTCATCTAGTACTTCTCAGTGACATACAGTATGTACTGTGAAGTTATGTGTGTTCTTTTAAACTGTACTTTTGATTTTGTAGCCCAAATCGTTGGAACTCCACTAGTGCAAAACGTCATGGCGTGTGCATCGTCCTCCCTGTGTACAGCCCCAGGCTCTCAGACAACTTTGGTTTTGCGAATGCAGGTGTCCCTGCTAGGTGCTGCAATACAGATACCTGCAACATTGATATTCCAACCTGTAAGTGCAGATGGATGAGCAGCTTGTATAGATAAGATATTCTGACATCTTCTGACACGCTCAATTTACATTCAGTGACACTTAGATGTTCTCTCTTCCTCAATTCTGTTCTTCCCTGTTTCAGTCCCTCCGGCTCAGACAAATAACTAAAGTGTTACACATGTGACCTTTTCACCTCTAATTGCACCTCTTCAGTACAATGTAGAGGAGCGGAGGACTCCTGCATTCAAGCAACATGTGAGTATTTATACATAGTATACAAATGTGTTTAAAACAAATTATAAATTAACCACTGAAGGAAATTAATAAAAAATATTTACTAAAATACAATTTAGTTTTTTTATTGTATAAATACTTATAATTTACTCTATTTTAGAGGCAAATATTGTACTTTTTATTGCAGGTTTTATTATGGTTATAGTTACTTTACAGATTAAACAACACACAGATCAAAACATAAACATAAATTCCGTCACGGAATGTAAATTTCAAAAAGAAAAAATACTGACATTAGCATTTTTGTCAGAAAAGATAGTATTTCAGTTTAACATTTCCTTAATATCTGATGAGGCATTGGTGTCATTTTTGGATTTATTACAGTACGAATATTACATATTGGACCTTTAAGATTTTATGATATGATATTTTTAAAAATATTTATTTGGTTTGTTAACCACCCACAATAGGTAAAGATGTTAAAATTACATATATATATATATATATATATATATATATATATATATATATACGAGTGGGTCCACCAGTTTTCTAGCCTTTGGCTGCGCTTCTGCAAACTTGTGTGCAGCTGCCAGCCTGGGTAACCTAACTTCCTTGCAAGGTGTCAATACCACTGGACTTGGGTTTACTGCTCACTGCCTTATTAAGTTAGTATTTACAGATCCAAATGTTGAAAAGGGGGGGATGGAGTCTGGGTGAATCTGAGGTGGGAGTAGGCAGCAATGTAATAGACAAACATACATGGGGACAAGGGAACACTACTTGAAAATATGGGTCCACAATGATGCTACCCATGTACCGTTAGCGGACTGGTTAGTTGTGAATCCGAGTCCACTGGAGGGGGTCCAATAAGAACCAGACGAGTGTCACTTCTTCCAAAATGGTCTGGTTTTACTGATTTTCTGAACTTCGGTGGAAACTTGCACTGCATTTGGTTGGAAACTTGAGTGTTTAAACTGACGACCAACGATTTCACCAAGTTTTCCCTCACATTTCATCATCTGATCTTCAAAATCACACAATGTAAAGAGCCCTTTTAACTTTCTTCTGTTTTCATCTCAAAGTTCACCAGAAGGCCTCATTTACATGTTCAAATTGTAAAACATTTGTTATTGGAGCACCTAAACAACCTTACTGAGATTTGGTTTTAGAGTTTGCGAGCCTGATTGTAAAAGCAGAATAAAACATTGTCGTAATAAATCCAACATTTAAAGAACATAGTGCAAGAAAACTGCCAACAGAGCTTTGTTGTATGTTTGTCTTGTAACATAATACACAGGTTGATCAACCGAAGTTCCTGGATCTTAGGCATCACTTAGAGACAAAAGAGCTAAACATGGGAGTGCAGCCAGAATAATCATACTCATCTGTTAGCAATTCATTGTAATTAAATTAAATATAATTATCAGATTAGTGTAATTATTTGGATTTCATTGTTGGTCAATTGTTGACTAATTATCACACTTCCAAGCATGCATTGTGTTCAGGTTGAACCCTTCTTTCCTCTAGTTTAAATAAAGCTACATGATGGAGACTTTATTGTGCGTTTGTGTGATGCACCCACCCTGACCTCCACACCCTACAAAATTTAACCATACACTACTTCCTGCATCCGCACTGAATACGAACATGATAATTGAAAATTTGTCCACAACAACACCGACAGGAGAATGAAGGAAACAATCAATTAAGGTTAATCTGTGTACGACACAGAGCCTCCAAAGTACCATATAATATGCAAATAATATGCATAAGTTATCATCTTGTTTTTTCACACACTTACGGATCTTAAATATTTTGTTTGGGTGGGAGAGGGAGTCCATAATGTAACACTATGAAAGGATGTCGCCGTCACATGAAGCTGCTTCTGATTTCCAAACACAAGGAAGCTTAAAGAATGCGGTAAGTATGTTGTTTGGTCAGGTTCAAAACAAAATACTAAGTGTGTGACGTATGTGTTACGTTTGTTGGGTTTGTTCCATTCCTCAGAGGAACACCTTTTTTTGTCCTGTGGCTTGTTTGTCTGTGACTGCAGACAAGATGCTGGGTGTGTTATCAGTGAATTATTGTCTGTCTGTGTCTGTGTCTGTGTGTGTGTGTCACGTTTTTCAACGGTACAGGATACAAAACCCTCTATTCCAGACTCAAACGACAAAAACTAAAATAATATAAACAAAATTGAATGCGATGAAACGATAACATACAACACCACATGTCATGATACGATACGATACAACACAAAACTATACCACGACACGTCACGATACGACACAACACCATACGATATGATACAATTTATTGTCCCCAGGGGGGAAATTCAGTTTGGGCACAATGATGCTGCATTCATTACTAACAGTGAATAGTAATCTACAGTCAGATTAAAAGATACCAGTCAATACATAGAAAACAGTCAATCAATAAATATAGCTGGTGCAATGGTAGCAGGTAATAAGTAATAATAATACATTTTATTTATTTAGCACTTTACATGGTACTCAAAGACACTTTACAGTAAAACCAGCACATATAGCACATTAAAAACAGATAAGCCATAAAAACCAACACATAAAACAAGCATATTAAAAGCAATTAATGTCAGAAGGTTCACGCCTGGCCGTCGTCCATTAATACCTGACAATGGACACCTCGTCAGGGATTAACCCTTACTTATTGTCCCACTTGCAGTCAAGTCGGAGTCAGATTCAAGATTCATTTCAAGATTCAAAACTGTATTGGTATATCAACATGATTGTTTGGAATTTGGCTTAGTGAGCTCACTTAAACAAAGACAGAGAAAGACAGAAAAAGTAAAGCCACTCACTCAGAGCACATAATACATTAAACAAAGTATAACACACAAAATAGGTCATACAGCAAAAACAAGTGGTTAAAATAAATTCCAAAACATGAGAGCAATACAGATAAAAACACTAGCACCTGTAGGGAAATCAGCAGCAACATTAAACAATCCACAAGATAAAGTGTTTTAAATGCATTAAAAACATTTTGCGCTATTGCACAATTACTTAACCTGCAGAGTGAACCTGCAGAGTTGGAGAATGCATTGGGGGGTGAAAATCACTTCAACATCAAAATCAATTTATATATATATATATATATATATATATATATATATATATATAATTACATTTTTATTTATGAGTATAAATCCATGACTGTTCTTTCACAAATAAATATTCATTGGTCATTTTTTTCATATGGACATTCTAAATTTGATGTCTTGATTTGTCTCTTTGATTTAAAAGAAAGTTTAAGAAGAGGTGAGAAAATTTGGTTAAAGTTTTTTTTTTAATTTTAAAGTTAAGAAAACTAATAAATGAAATCCTAGAAAGAAAATCTCATGTGAAAACCAAAATAGTGCTCAAAAAAATCCCATTAAATAAACACCACTACTAACCAAGATCTCTATCTTTAAATTTAACTAACTCTGAATCTAAATAAAAACATTTATCAACCTGCCTTAAAGTAGACTTTCTTGGTGCGACCTCTTGCTCACCCAGTAAGCGGCCAATCAACTCGGAGTAGGTTCACTCAGGGTTACACGCATGCACAACCACTATAAAAAGGCGGCATGAATGGAGCCATGATTCTACGATTCACCATGGTAACAACCACAAACAAACGGGTCGTCGGAAATACTCATGCGCACAAACAGCGAGTTTGAACATGCATTTCGTTAAAAAAGCAAGACAGCAGTTGCTGCAAAAAAAAAGAGAGAATTGGTGTGGGAGAAAATTGCTGCTCGAGTCAATGCCTAAGCATTAACAGTGTATTTATTTCATATTTAATCACAGTTAACTTATAATATAACTGGTGAAAACTGGAATTGTATTACACCTATAATTTCATTTAGGTGCAATCCTGCAGGCAAAAAAGTAAACTATACTAATCCCATTCTGAGGCTGCAGCACCATATCATTAACAGAATTATAATGTATAATCATTTATTTATTTTTAATGGCTCTCACTGGTTTGTGTCCAGGGAACACTACAAAAACGTTAAAAAAACGTTTCAGAGCGAGTCACATTTTTCTGACGGCACCGCATACAGTGGCTTTTCACTATTACAGTATGATCCGCTACACTGTTATAAAGAAAACTGCCGTTTGCAAAAAACGTTGTTAGGTGATGTTAGTGATGTGAGGACAGATAAGGTATCTACGTATTTATCAAAGAATGGACAAAATCCCTGGAGTTCTCTTAAAAGCTTGTTTACTTGCAAGTAGAGTCAGTTTTACAGCACTCACAGCATAAGTACAGAAAAATGACTGACTATCTGTTCACAGCAGTGTCTTTTTATAACAACAGAGAGTATAGCATGTTAAAAGAGATACTGTCTTTATCTCTGCTCAGGCCAGGCGTCTCCTCCACATGCCCCCTGCCCTCAGGGGCATTCTGTGGTTTTCACAAGGTCAGTGGCTCTCACGAGTATCTCATGGGAAACAGAAATAGTTTGCAAACAGACGTCATGCAAATAGTTTTAACACTAAAAGAAAAGTAAGCATAACTTTTATGACATTTCCATCCTGTTTCAACTTTTGCATCTTCAATAAGCATATATAAGTACATGAATATAAGAGTAAATGAGTAAATGTTTGCATCTTCAATAAGTATATATATATATATATATACAGGCCAAAAGTTTGGACACACCTCCTCATTCAATGCGTTTTCTTTATTTTCATGACTATTTACATTGTAGATTCTCACTGAAGGCATCAAAACTATGAATGAACACATATGGAATTATGTACTTAGCAAAAAAGTGTGAAATAACTGAAAACATGTCTTATATTTTAGATTCTTCAAAGTAGCCACCCTTTGCTTTTTTTGATAGCGCTGCAAACCCTTGGTGTTCGCTGACCTGAATAGTAAATGACATAGTGTCATCAAACTGATTCAAATGTATTTTATATTTTAACTTAATTGCGTGTTCGTGTGCGTGTGTCTGTGTGTGTCTGTGTGTGTGATGCACCCGCCCTGAACTCCACACCCAACAAAAAGTAACCATACACTACTTCCTGCATCCGCACTGAATACGAATAAAATAATTGAAAATTTGTCCACAACAAGGCTGAGAGGAGAATTAAGGAAACAATCAATTGAGCTTAATCTGTGCACAACTACAGAACCATATAATATTCATAAATTAGCTTCTTGTTTTTTCATACACAACATGGACATTAAATATGTTTTTTGGGGGGAGAGGGAGTCCATAATACATATGAAAGGATATCGCCGTCACATGAAGCTGCTTCTGATTTCCAAACACAAAGGAAGCTTAAAGAATGCGATAAGTATGTTGTGTGGTCAGGTTCAAAACAAAATCCTAAGTGTGTGTGACGTGTGTGTTACGTTTGTGCTTGTTGCATTCATCAGAGGAACAAGTTCTTTTGTCCTGCTTCTGGACAAAAGAACTGATTCTGGGTGTGTTATCAGTGAACACAATATAAAAACTAACCAAAACTAAAGTAGGATTGAAATAAGAAGTGAATGAAAACCATCTATATATATATATATATATATATAGGAGCTAGTAGGGGGCAGATGACTTTAATAACTTGAAAAAAAACTTTCATTTATAGAGCAAGTTCTATGTGGAATAAAATTCCAAGTAACATTCGTTTTATTACAGGAAAGGTATATTTTAAAAAGAAAGTCAAATCTTACCTTCATTTAAATTATTTATCATGAAGTTTCTGATTGGGTGGTGAAAAAATGTCAGATTTTCATCTATTTTAATGTGATCTACCTTAATGTTAACCATGTAATATACTGTAATATATAATTTTGTTTTCAAGATATTTCTCTATTCTGTTTATTATTGTTTTCATTTCATTTTAACTGTAATTTTTCTTCTTGTTATTTAGTTTTGTATGCAGATATTGTTACATTTATTTTCTTTGTTTAATTTCTTTTCAGTATATGTTATTGTCTGATTAAATGTTGTCTTAGACCCCAGGAAGACTAGCTGGTCGTCTAGACGTCAGCTAATGGGGATCCTTATAATAGCAGCATCTGCAACATTGCGGATGTTGGATGTTAGCAGTAAAACAATACTTTTTCATATGAAAAGGTGAATAAATAAATGTTAAATTGTGGAGTTATTATTCTGGAATTACTACGCAAAGTCTCAGTAAAGACACTGCAGTTCCAGGCTAGATTAAAAAGCTTCTGGATGGCCTATGATTGCGTAGAAGCTCTGTTTGGAAAGGCACAGTAGTTAGCTTTCATGCTAAGCATTCTAAACAAAACTGCTTCCAGCATTGCAGAGATATCAAACCTCAATGTATTTTTATGAGCTTTTTGAAGTATCGCATTAGAAAATGTTGATGGAAACGACAAAATTCAAGAAAAAAAAGCATCCTCAAATTTGCAAGTTTTTACGCTCGCTTGTACGGTGGCCGACAGGGGCAAACGCCCTGCAACTTCAGAAAACACATGCAAATAGACAAAACACAAGCAAATTAAGAAAACAACTACATTCATTTGACAACACATGTGCAGCATTCAGCAAACGCGCTGCACACAACACAACCAAATATACAAACGCGCTGCAATTAAAAACGATGCACAAAGGAAAGCAAACCCCGAAAAAAGAAGCGATGCAAAAAGAAAAACAACTTCATTAATTTGACAACACATGCGCAGCATTCAGCAAACGTGATGCAAATACACACAACACAACCAAATACATAAACGCGATGCGAATAAAAAACGATGCAGAAAGAAAAGCACAAACCCCGAAAACACATGCAAAAGAAAAACGCTGCATCCAGAATCCACAACGGAAGTTCTCCAGACCTCGGGAGGGAGCAGCTAAGTGGAACAGCTGAATTTTCGACCCCTTTTCTGCCTTTTTATTAGAGTCGGGTATGACTGCATAGTAAAAAGAGAACTCCTGTCTCATGCCCTTATTAATAACATAATATAATATTAGTAATATACAGTCTCTGCTCCAGGGTGCGAACTACGGGGGAGCTAGGGGGAGCTCAGCTCCCCTTAATAAGACATGGGCTCCCCTGAAAACGTGATTTGTGAAATTTTGGGGGGTCTCTAAAAATATTGACAATGTGTCATTTTGATGTGCAATTTCAGTTTTGTGTAATGTGATCATCGTGGATTATTATGTGTAAAACTGCAAAAATATCATTCATGCATGTCGGCGATTTGAACCTAATTCACTTCAATAAAGATCAGTATACATGCTATTCTTGTTATGAGCATCAAGGCGTGGCGGCGCTGCGGTGCAAATTCAACTCATGTTTAGTACATGTTAAAACAAATATAAACGTTGGAGGCCATTCATCGGCACGCAAAGTCCTTGAAATCCATTCTGCAGTAAGCATCATATAGCCATGGCAAAAAGAAAACAAGGCATTTTAATTGACAACGCAAGAAGAAGCTGAAGAAATAATGTCCTCAGGCTGAAGATGATCCTAACCCTCTCGCTCCTCTCTCCCGTTAAATTGGAACAGCCAGCAGTGGAGAGACTGGAAGAGCCGATATACATGGCTGTTTGTTAAGGATGGAAGCTTGGGGTGCGTCGCTAAGGTCTAATTGAACGGAGGAGTTCTGGTATTCTTCGGTAGCCTGAGTAACTTTAACCGTTGTTCATGTGAAATCTCAAAGACAGCCTGATGCTTTGTTGATAGACTATTTGTGGCTGGCTGTTTGCTATTTGACCTTTTTACTCCTGTTGATAACGTATAATAGGGTAAATCCTGTGGTGCATATACTTGTAGCTGTTATGTATCTTTGTAAGTCATTAAGTCGCAAGCGCACAACCCCCCCTGCCCCGCGTGGAAAAAAGTGGGCTCCGCCGAAGGCCACGGTATAGTTCGAACACTGCTCTGCTCCCGTCTCAGCCGGGAGGCTGGTGCCGTGCTTCGACCTTTCAAAATAAAAGCTCGCGTTTGGTCGGCTCGTCTTCCTTTGGTGTTTTGGATGTTTTTGAACTAAACAGTACGGCAATCGTGCTAATGAATACAATAACTTTTTCAGGGATGTATTACTTACAACACAATGGAGCAAGCAAAGCAGTTTTGTCTTTATGTGCAGGCGGGATTCAGGCTATTCAGTTTGATAAATTCCACGGTAAATTGGCTGGTTTACTAAACAGGGAGGGACTATTTTAAATAGTCTATTTTTTTGTATTTCAAGAGCGTATTGCTCAATATGAATACAGATTGGTCACTTATTTTGTTGTATAATCACAATATTACAATTGAGGAGGTCTACACTTCATGATGCGCTTCGGACCTAGAAATTTAACCCTCTTCTTTAATGTGGCTTAAACAAACGTCAGCGTTAAACACTAACAGTTTTATATGTTTTATTACCACGAGTTTACGGACACGTTTACAGACTCTGCTGATTGAGTATCAGCTGTGACCCGAGCCGAGACACACCCACTAACCGAGACAAAAAACATAGCCTATCTCAAACATAGACAAAATATTTAAAGTCTATGATCTCACCGTCGCACACCGTTCTGAGATTGAACGTCTCTCTCTCTCTCTCTCTCTCTCTCTCTCTCTCTCTCTCTCTCTCTCTCTCTCTCTCTCTCTCTCTCTCTCTCTCTCTCGAATGCTCTCCCCAGCCCCCCCCCCCAAAATAAATCAGCTGTTCCACTGCTAGTGTAAAGTGCAAAGCTAACGGGTTAGCTAAGATGCTGTATTCATATGCTAATAGGGTAATTAGCCACAAAAGGCTAGCGGAGTACTGCGTATAGCCTGTGAAAAGGCTACGATTCTATCTGTTGGTTATGGAAAGTAATGTTGCTTTTCAACACTATTGCTAGCTGCGGGTATCTGTTGAATGAATGTTAGTACAAGTTGTGTGTTTAATTGTTTAACTGGAGTTTATGGAGAAGTAACTCAAAGAGGCTAATATTTAGTGCATTCTTTCTACGGTTACTTGTGCAGGGAGGGATAAATAAGCACGCATGTCTTAATGCCTCTAAATTACAACACTGTAGCTTAAGTTATGAGAAAATAATACAATTTGAGAGATGTTTACATGCAATTTATGCAATTATATTAAGAATAGTGTTAATGTTACTAAGGTAGGTTCCATAAAACTTGAATTAGAAATGTATTTTTGGTATAAAGGTTACAAAATAATATAAATGTACTTTTGATACCTGAAAGGAATTTATATACTTTTGATACGTAAGAGAAAAAAATTTAGGAACGGTTGTACAACTGAATAGAGATTTAGATATTTCAAATATGGGTTATGAAATCACCTCATTTTATTTTCATTGTAGCCTAAGCAGTTGATTTTATTACTGAATAGTAATTGAGAGAACTGATTTGGCCTTATCTACAGGTGGAGGAGGTGGAGATGTGAGAAGCGCTACGCACAGGAGGTCCGGTCCAGAGAGGGACATTGGATAACATTGATTCTTCAGATCCCAGAGTCTTCCAGGGGTTAGAGATTCCCAGTTCAGTGGGCTGGGTGGCGAGCTACAGGATCGAGACTCAGAACTTATACAGATTGCACTGGATTCCTTCTTCATGGTGGTAGGACAAACAGAAACCAAACTCATATGGGCCCCAACGTTGAACATCTCTGAACTCTTGTCATCAAAAAACAATTGAGCTCATAGAACTGAAAAGGGTTTATTTTATGAGCGCACTTTATTATTTTAGTTGTTATTTTTCATACCTGTGTTTTATCTGTATATGTGTATGCCATGTTTCTGTGTATATTAATACACTTCTCAAACTTTATCCTGTTTTTCTAGTCTCTTTATTGATGTTCAATTCTCTGGCTCTTAACAATCTAGTTTTCTTCTGGTTCTGGTCCAAATTCAAATTGATATCAACTACATAACACTACTACGAGCTATTTCATAAATGTACATTCTTGCGACATCGTAATAAGGGTTACAAATACTTTTTTTTACTTGTGTCTCTGTTGTATCGGCTAGCCTTTGGAACTCATTTATAAATGCTTTGTAAAGCATAGAAAGTGCTCACTTTAGATGGGCTCACACAGTATACTTAACTAACCAGTAGTAACTCATGAGTTAATCATGGATTGATGTGTTGGTAAGTGCTTGTTAAAGATGTATTAACACTAACTATCCATAGGCATATTTCTGAAGGCATGTCCAAATAGAGCAATACATGTGTGTGTCCAGGTTCTGCTAGCCTTTGGAACTCATTTATAAATGGTTTGTAAAGCATAGAAAGTACTCACTTTAGATGGGCTCACACAGTATACTTAACTAACCAGTAGTAACTCATGAGTTAATCATGGATTACATTATTGGTAAGTATTTGTAACAGATGTGTTAACACCCCAGCTGTTAGTTTAGGCCTTTTTCTAAATCATAACATTTTATTTAAGACATGAACAAATGTAGGTCTAGATAGTCTGTTAATCATTAACTTCCTAGTTATAAACAACCGTTTACGTTCCTGAGTACCTAGTTGATAATGGTAAAATTACTTAATTTACAAATGGTTAATGCATCAGGAATTATTAAAAAATATACTGATAAACATTTTACATGGGCTTACTTACTATGGACCAACCATTTACTAACAGCTTTTACAAATGCTTTACTGATTAGAATGAATGTAGGAACTATGCTTTACAAATGATAAACAAATAAATTACTACTAGTTTGTAGATAGTTTATAAAGGGAAACTTATTTAATTTACTAATGGTTTTTGCAATACTTAGAAAGTGTCAAACTTTTATTTATGAACATAACTTCCAAGAGCCTTATTTACTATGAACAAACCATTTATGAGTGTGTATACAAATGCTTCATTCATGAGAATTAACATAGGAGCAGTGCTTTACAAATGATGAACAAAGCATTTAGCAATAGTTAGTAACTGGTTTATAATGGGAAAATTATTTCATTTCCAAATGGTTGTTTCATTATTTGTTAAGTATAAATCATGTACTTACAAACATATTTTTCAAGATAGGCTTATTTACTATGAACAAACCATTTATAACTATGTGAATAAATGCTTTACTGATGATGAATTATGTAAGAACAATTAATTAATAATGATGAAAAAAAACATTAACTAATAGGCTTATTTACTATGAACAAACCATTTATAACTATGTGAATAAATGCTTTACTGATGATGAATTATGTAAGAACAATTAATTAATAATGATGAAAAAAAACATTAACTAATAGGCTTATTTACTATGAACAAACCATTTATAATTGTGTGAACTAATACTTTACCCATGATGAACTATGTATGAACAATTAATAAGTAATAATGAACAAACCATTAACTAATAGTTAACTAATGCTTAATAAATGATGAATTATGTGTAGTTATTATAAAGTGTTACCAATATATTTTATTTATTTAGCACTTTACATGGTACTCAAAGACAATTTACAGTAAAACCAGCACATATAACACATTAAAAACAGATAAGTAATTAAAAACAACACATAAAACAAGCATATTAAAAGCAATTAATGTGCATGTCGGACGGTTCACGCCTCGCCGTTGTCAATTAATACCTGACAATGGACACCTCGTCGTAGAGCTGAAGATCTTTGCCAGAACCCGACGGGTTCCGTCGGGTTCGGGCTTAATTTCTATTATTTTTCACGGCTCGGGTCGGGCTCGGGCTTGCGCTTCGGGCTGCATGGTATATGAGCGGTCAGGTGATGCGTTTCGATTAGCGTGAAAATGGATCCTGAGGAGGTGAAACCGAGGCTGGTCTCTGGAGGACTTAATTAGTTTCTATGTTCCAACTTCCAAGTGGCCAATAGCCTCCGTTATTCAAGAATAAATGATGTTAAAAAATGTATAAATGACTCATTTTTTACGAAAGACAAAGCTGTGTGCGTGCGGCGCAGTCTCTTTTTTCTTTCTCTCCCTTTTCCGCCGAGTGGTGCGTGTGCCCGCTCGCGGTGCGAAGCGCGTGTCCGACACTCTAATGATAGACGGCCTTTACAGCCGGGCTGTAAACGGGTTCGGGCTTTTAAAAAGCTGTCAATCAAAATGTACGGGTCAGGCTCGGGCCGAACTCTGTCGGGCCGTACTTTTAAGGCCCGATTACAGCTCTTCCTGTCGGGCATTTACTTACTTATTGTCCCACTTGCAGTCAAGTCGGAGTCAGATTCAAGAATCAATTCAAGATTCAAAACTGTATTACCATATCAACAATTTGTCTTAGTGAGCTCCCTTAAACAAAGAAAGAGAAAGACAGAAAAAGTAAAGCCACTCACTCAGAGCACATAATACATTAAACAAAGTATAACACACAAAATAGGTCATACAGCAAAAACAAGTGGTTAAAATAAATTCCAAAACATGAGAGCAATACAGATAAAAACACTAGCACCTGTAGGGAAATCAGCAGCAACATTAAACAATCCACAAGATAAAGTGTTTCAAATGCATTAAAAACATTTTGCACTATTGCACAATTACTTAATGTGCAGAGTGAACCTGCAGAGTTGGAGAATGCATTGGGGGTGGAAATCACTTCAACATCACAATCAAAAGAAAACCAAGAAAACAGTATAAAAACTAACCAAAACTATAGTAGGATTGATATAAAGTGAATGAAAACCCATCTAAAATTTATATATCCACACAAAACAGGTAATATGCCATAAGGCTCTGAACAATGTTCATGATTTGTAGGAGTAATGGGTTTTTAAGGTGTGGTCACCCCTGAAATGGATTATTCATACATACTTTTATGGGTTCCTGGGTAAAGAAACCGGTTGAGGGGCATTTCTTTTTAGATATTGCGCTGGATTTGTGGGAAAGATATTTGTGATGTTATAGTAAACATTTGTTTATGTTCCTGTTAAGATTACACCAAGTGTTTTTCTCATTGTGCAGCTGTCTGGTTTAGTGTTCATTCGTGTATAGGAATGAGAGACTGGAAGAACCACACCTTCAGGAGAGAATCTATTAATGATGCTCTTACACACTTAGAAAGTGACAAGAACGTCGGAGAAAAACTTAAAAAAATACACAAACAAAAGTGTCAAAAGTTGACCTAAACATTGAAATTAAAGTTTTAATTTAAAATTTTGACACAGAAAGAAAAAAAAAAGTTGCATGGTCGAAAGGAAGACAACACAAGGGTTAATAAGGATGCCCTTGGCTCATATGGCCTCCTTAAACCAGACATCACAGTTCACTTGACTACATTACATGGAATATTAACACACAAAAATGCAGACAACACAACAATCACCACAGTGTGCAGCAGAGTTTCCACAAAGTAAATGTCTAACAATGTAATGCAATCAAATACAAATGAACTGCAATATGAATATTAAATATCTCTTTGAATATATTAGACTTAAGAGCTGTTTATTCTTGTGGCCAATCACTGTATATGGCTCATATGGTTCTGTGTCAAAGTTAACAGTAGTTAGTAAAAGCTGTATGTATGTTTGTCTTATGTCAAAAGAATATACATCAAGTTTGTCTGTGTGTCTAAATGTTGGTGGCATTACGTCCCTTGATCTAGTCCAGTTAATTCCAAATAAAAGCTGTAACAACTGCTATGACTAAAAGGAAACTTGTTTTGTTGATGACTAAAGAGGAAGCCGCAGAAAATAAAGAAAAAAAGAAAAATAAATTCTCACTCTCTGATACTGCTGGGACAGCTGTGGTTGATGCTGGAGCTGTGGTTGGGGCAGCTGTTGTTGGAGCAGTTGTTGTCTTGGCAGCTGTCGTCGTAGCAGCTGTTGTTGGAGCAGCTGTCGTTGGAGCAGATGTTGTTAGGGCAACTGTTGTTGGGGCAGCTGTCTTTGAGGCAACTGTTGTTGGGGCAGATGTTGTTGGAGCAACTGTTGTCGGGGCAGCTGTCGTCGTAGCAACTGTTGTTGGGGCAGCTGTCGTTGGAGCAGCTGTCGTTGGAGCAGATGTTGTTAGGGCAACTGTTGTTGGGGCAGCTGTCGTTGAGGCAACTGTTGTCGGGGCAGCTGTTGATGTGGCAACTGTCGTTGTAGCAACTGTTGTTGGGGCAGATGTTGTCGGGGCAGCTGTTGTTGGGGCAGCTGTTGTCGGGACAGCTGTTGATGTGGCAACTGTTGGTGGAGCAGCTGTTGTCAGGGCAGCTGTTGATGGGGCAACTGTTGTCGGGGCAGCTGTTGATGTGGCAACTGTCGTTGTAGCAACTGTTGTTGGGGCAGATGTTGTCGGGGCAGCTGTTGTTGGGGCAGATGTTGTCGGGGCAGCTGTTGTTGGGGCAGCTGTTGTCGGGACAGCTGTTGATGTGGCAGCTGTGGTTGGGGCAGCTGTTGTCGGGGCAGCTGTTGTCGTAGCAACTGTTGTTGGGGCAGATGTTGTTGGAGCAACTGTTGTCGGGGCAGATGTCGTCGTAGCAACTGTTGTTGGGGCAGCTGTCGTTGGAGCAGCTGTCGTTGGAGCAGATGTTGTTAGGGCAACTGTTGTTGGGGCAGCTGTCGTTGAGGCAACTGTTGATGGGGCAGCTGTTGTCTGGGCAGCTGTTGGTGGAGCAACTGTTGTCGGGGCAGCTGTCGTTGTAGCAACTCTTGTTGGGGCAGATGTCGGGGAAGCTGTTGTTGGGGCAGCTGTTGTCGGGGCAGCTGTTGATGGGGCAACTGTTGTCGGGGCAGCTGTCGTTGTAGCAACTGTTGTTGGGGCAGATGTCGGGGAAGCTGTTGTTGGGGCAGCTGTTGTCGGGGCAGCTGTCGTCGTAGCAACTGTTGGGGCAGATGTTGTTGGAGCAGCTGTTGTTAGGGCAACTGTTGTTAGGGCAGCTGTTGTTGGAGCAGCTGTTGTTAGGGCAGCTGTTGATGGGGCAACTGTTGTTGGAGCAGCTGTTGTCGGGGCAGATGTCGTTGTAGCAACTGCTGTTGGGGCAGATGTTGTTGGAGCAACTGTTGTCGGGGCAGCTGTCGTCATAGCAACTGTTGTTGGGGCAGCTGTCGTTGGAGCAGCTGTCGTTGGAGCAGATGTTGTTAGGGCAACTGTTGTTGGGGCAGCTGTCGTTGAGGCAACTGTTGATGGGGCAACTGTTGGTGGAGCAGCTGTTGTCGGGGCAGCTGTTGATGGGGCAACTGTTGTCGGGGCAGCTGTTGATGTGGCAACTGTCGTTGTAGCAACTGTTGTTGGGGCAGATGTTGTCGGGGCAGCTGTTGTTGGGGCAGCTGTTGTCGGGACAGCTGTTGATGTGGCAACTGTTGTTGGGGCAGTTGTTGTTGGGGCAGCTGTGGTTGGGGCAGATGTTGTTGGAGCAACTGTTGTCGGGGCAGCTGTCGTCGTAGCAACTGTTGTTGGAGCAGCTGTCGTTGAGGCAACTGTTGTTAGGGCAGCTGTTGTTGGAGCAGCTGTTGTTGGGGCAACTGTTGATGGGGCAACTGTTGTTGGAGCAGCTGTTGTCGGGGCAGATGTTGTCGGGGCAGATGTCGTTGTAGCAACTGTTGTTGGGGCAGCTGTTGTTGGGCAGCTGTTGTGGGGGCAGCTGTCGTCGTAGTCACTGTTGTTGGGGCAGATGATGTTGGAGCAGCTGTTGTCGGGGCAACTGTCATTGTAGCAACTGTTGTTGGGGCAGATGTTGTTGGAGCAACTGTTGTTAGGGCAACTGTTGTTGGGGTAGCTGTTGTTGGAGCAGCTGTTGTTAGGGCAACTGTTGTTGGGGTAGCTGTTGTTGGAGCAGCTGTTGTTAGGGCAACTGTTGTTGGGGCAGCTGTTGTTGGAGCAGCTGATGTTGGGGCAACTGTTGATGGGGCAACTGTGGTTGGAGCAGCTGTTGTCGGGGCAGATGTTGTCGGGGCAGATGTTGTTGGAGCAGCTGTTGTCGGGACAGCTGTTGATGTGGCAACTGTTGTTGGGGCAGCTGTTGTTGGGGCAACTGTTGTTGGGGCAGCTGTTGTTGGGGCAGCTGTTGTTGGGGCAGCCGTTGTCGGGGCAGATGTTGTTGGAGCAGCTGTTGTCGGGACAGCTGTTGATGTGGCAACTGTTGTTGGGGCAGCTGTTGTTGGGGCAGCTGTTATTGGGGCAACTGTTGTTGGAGCAGTTGTTGTTGAGGCAACTGTTGTTGAGGCAGCTGTTGTTGAGGCAGATGTTGTTCGGGCAACTGTTGTTGAGGCAGATATTGTTGAGGCAGATGTTGTTGGGGCAACTGTTAGGGTCAACTGTTGTTGGGGCAGCTGTTGTCGGGGCAGCTGTTGTTAGGGCAACTGTTGTTGGGGCAGCTCTTGTAGTGGAAGCTGTTGTTGTGGAAACTGTTGTAATAGTAACTGTTGTAAAATAAAAATACTTATTTTCTTTGTATACATATGTTGTTGATTTTTTATTCTACTTGCTCTACCTCATAATTCAATTTAATATCTTTAAACTTACCAAGACAGAGAAGGAGGATGTCACAGATCTTCATCATCATTTTGGGATGTGTTGATGAAAGAAATATTATTTTTTGTCAGATTCAGTTAAGCAATGACAACTAAATAGCATTTACCAACTAAAATATGTATTTATAGTACTGCTTTCTGCATTACACTAAATTGCTGAAAAATGTAGTGTCACTTATTTTGTTGAAATTAATTTCATTATTTCATTACATGCTCTACTGCATCTTTGAGACAATAATCCTTTGTTAGCTGTAAATGCAAACTACCATTATAAATGTTAGGATCTACAAATGAGGATTGTCATTGTATTATCATGAGCATTTGCTTTTTTTTGCATAACTTTTTTTTAATATAAATTTAAAAATACATACACAACATAGTTGTAGCTGTAGATGCGTATAATAATTAAAGTTTTTAAAATATGTTTTTTATCTTCCAGAACAAAATTAAACAAATAGTAGATAACTGTAATAATAATAATTAACCAATTAACCCGACAGACCGTGGGTGATGATTATTATGATGACTATTATTGAGGATAGTTGCATTGTTAATGAAGAAAGACAGAAAACACAACTTGCATTGATTGAAATTGGACTAATATTCATCATTGAAATACTTACAGGTTTTGTCTACCGTAGAGTTGTCTTGACTGCAGTGATTGAAGCTCTGATTCCACCTGTTGCTGTTTGCTGGTTGATGTCCTCTACTGCAGTGGTTCCCAACCTGGGGTCCGGGCACCCCCAGGGGGGGCGGCAAAGATCATAGGGGGGCGCGGGTCTTTATCTGGTTTGAGGTTGAGGTAAAAAAAAAATATATTTGTACATATTAAACAAATTATGATAATACACTAAAATATATAATGTATACAAGAGTCTGTATGAAAACTATATATTTTGTTGTATCCTCGTTTTTCCTGCCGCCACGGCATCACTATTTTATGAATGAAACATGGCGGAGAAACCTAACAGTGCTACTCTGAGGTTTCGTCCCAAGAGGGAGTTTTTCCTCGCCACTGTCGCACTGCTTGCTCTTGAGGGAATTACTGTAATTGTTGGGGCTTTGTAAATTATAGAGTGTGGTCTAGACCTACTCTATCTGTAAAGTGTCTCGAGATAACGTGTGTTATGATTTGATGCTATAAATAAAATGTAATTGAATTGAATTGTTGCAAAGCAACAAGAGCCACCAACTAGGGGGGGGGCACTATAGAGACAACATGCCACGCCCGAGCCCAATTACGATATCAATCGAAAATATTACTAGTTTGAACCTGGCTGCATAAATCTTTGAGTTTTTGAACGTATTCAAACGTGTTTGTAAAATGAAAATTAATATACAAAATCCAAGATGGCTGACTTCCTGTCATGTGTGCTCAGAACGGTATATGGATCTGAAAGTTATTATCCCTTAAATCATATACAAGTCCGGTTCAGATCGTGTTCTCCCCTGAAGTGAAACGAACTCTAGTTCACTTGGAAGCGAACCAAGACCCCCCTTTTTAAAGAGGACCAGAGTTCATTTGTTCGGTCCGCACCAGAGTTTGGATGAGCTTTCACACCGCCCAATACAAACCGGACTATCTGACCAAACGCGCCAGCATTTGTTTTAAGTGAACCAAACAAGACAGGTGTGAAAGCAACCTTACAGTAGTCTAGCCTGCTATTTTTTCTGTGTCTTGGCCTGGACAGAAACCCTTTAATCCACACAATTAATTTTAAGGTGGTAGTAGGCTGACTTGGTTTGTGTCTTTATGTGCTTGTTGAGATTTAAGTCTGAGTCCATTGCCACATGTTTCTGGTTTGGTCTGTAGCTTTTAGTGGCATGGATTCAAGCTAGGCATTGACTTGTAGTCTTTCCTGTTTGGGTCCAAATACAACTATTTCCATTTTATCTGGGTTAAGTTGTAAAAACCTTTGGCAAATCCACTAATTGATATGTTCTATACACTTCTTTAGCCTGTGTAAGGGACTGTAATGATGTGTTGATACTGATATGCAGAGTTGTGACCGTCTGAATAGAATACATCTTTATTGTCATTGTTTTCAACAACAAAACACAGGTAAAGTGATGGTTCGGAGTAATTTCACCCTAGGGTCCTTTGCACCATGACCTCGAGCCAAACACCCCCCCCCCTAGAGTAGCAACAACAACAGCAGAGAGCAGAAGCCAGTAGGCAAGTGTTATTTACATAAACTTCTGGTGTACTTACAAACTTTCCAATCCATCGTTTTATGAGTGCATAACCTATTTGTACTAGTGTAGAAGTTTGGTATCATTTCGGGCATTATTAGTGGGGTCATTTACGAGATACAAACGTGGGTCCATTAGCCCCTGCGCTAAGCTATTCAGCTGATAACGCTACTCTACGCTAGCTCTCCCAATGTTAGACCCAGCTGAAAAAAGCTTCTCGGGGGGTGTTTGGCTCGAGGTCATGGTGAAAAGGACGCTAGGGTGAAATAATAACAAAATAGAAAATTTAAATATTAAAAAACAAAATAGAAATTTAAATAGTAAAATATAAAATAACAAAATAGAAATTTAAATAGTAAAATATAACAATCAAGATAAATACAGTAAACACGATGAGGTTATTGCACTTCCAGTTTTGGGGGTTTATTGCACACAAGTCTTTAAAGAGGGAGGAGATGGAGAGAAGGGTTTGTGATTTTGTCTGCCAGGGGGAAAAGGCTGTTTTTTTAGTCTGTTGGTTCTGCGTACATATGGTAGGGGATGTCATAATTCTCCTTAATCCAGGCAAGGATAAAAAATTAATAAATAAGGATAATAAACATATGAGGTCAGAGAATGGATCCTTGAGGAACGACGCATTTAATTTCTCTACCTATATTTCAACTAACAATTTAAATGGAGTAACCCCTATCGTGTAAGTATGATTCGAACCAATTTAACACAGTGCCAAAGAGTCCTACCCAATTCTCTCTTTAGGTTTAAGTCATCTTTGTGACACAAAATTGCATTTTCTGAAACAATCACAAAATAATTTTTAGGAAGTGCCCAGGCAGGACTCTGCAAATAAAGCCACATATCTTCCACAGCCCTGCAGGTTTGTGCCGAGAAAAGCTGCCCTGTAATTTTAGGCTTTACTGACGTTGTGACTTGGTGAATGGCATCTTATTATTACTGGCATCTCCCAAAACTACAGGGTGTGTCTTTAATTCTGCTGTGCTTAACAGTCAGTCCCAATTGTGACAACTGATCCAATACCTTCTTTTTATTCAACCGTAAGTTGTTTCTCTGGAATTAGCTGTGCTTGGTTTAGTGTTAGAACTCTACTGTCTTTGACATGAAGGAAGTTATCCATTATTTATTAAATGTGTGCAGATTTAAATAAGGAAAGGTCTATCAAGTGCACGATCATGCAACCATAAAATCATCTTTAACTATTGTCATACATGTCATCGACATTTGTTCGGCAAAATCACAATGTACATGAGAACCTCTTATACGAATAACATAACCCCATATATTCATCGTAAAATTACTAAAATGTCTTTTACTGACGTCCACTGCAGTAAATATTTTTTTTTTAATTAGAGTTCAGAAATAACATTGGTTATACAAATACATGTGGGTTTGGTTAAAATATCCAACATATTTACTGAAAATAGATTCCATTAAGTTTGCGTGTGTGATGATGCACATTGACATTTACACACCCAGTGTCAATACATATTCTTCAGTACTAGGGTGATGCCTGTATGCACTGGTGCCTGTTTATAGCCTCAGAGAAGTAAAGGTGTTCAACACGTCACAAACTTTTTATAAATAAAGAAATTACCATCAGCCCAATGCTGCAGGGCTTCAGCTCTTCCCGTTTGCCTTCTACACACGGTACATATGGTGCATTCACGTGCTCCTTGAATGGTCCCATTTCCAGAGTTGGAAAGACGTTCTTCCGACTTCAGTGTTTTCATGAGATTTAACTTTGTAATGTTGAAACAATATGGATACCACAAAGAAGATGTGTTGCATTTTATTGCTTAGAGCATTTAAGCAACATGTTGACAGCTGTTTTCAGTATTTATTTCCAGTTTGAAGCTTTATAGTAGTGCTTTTGTCCCAGACTTGTACCACTCCAGGCTGCACCAGTACATTCTCTAAAACCACTCCAAATGGCTTTACATGACTCGATTAATGCTATCAAATAACAGTTTTAACTAATCTAGGGTCACTCTTAATGGACTGATGGTTGAAAGTTGATATGCAATACTTGAACAAAAGAAATTATTGCCATCAACCCAACATTTACTTTTGTCTGCTATGTTTCTGGCAGACAAAGTGGATGTATAAGTCATGTTCAAGAATAATGTGTATGTCCCAGAAGGGTTTCGCCTTCGCCGACGGCTGCCCTGCCTGGCCGCCTGAGGGGCTCTACATTCGCCATCCTGCTTGGCCAAACAAGAGGACCTCCTTTAAGTTCAACCCCCCACATGCATCCCACTTCGGCGGGACATGGGACCGTGAAATACGCTCTGTCAAGATTGCCCTGCAGACTACCCTAGGCGCCCAATCTGTAACTGAAGATGTGCTAGGCACAGTGATGATTGAAATTGAAGGCATCCTCAATTCAAAGCCCCTAGGTTATGTCTCCTCTGACATTGCAGGTCCTGATCCAGTGACTCCTAACCTGTTGCTCATGGGGCAGCATGACTCTTCCCTCCCCCTGGTAACTTATCCTGACTCTGAGCTGCGCAGCCGCCTTCAGTGGCGTCATAGTCAGATTCTTTCAGATCATTTCTGGGCCCACTTCCTCAGAAATTATCTTCCCTCTCTCCAGTCTAGTCAGAAATGGCGCACTGATAATCCTGACCTCCAACCAAACACTTTTGTCCTCATTCTCGACCCTCAGCTCCCCCGATCCCTCTTGCCAGTAGGTAGTGATTTCCCTCCATCCAGGCAAGGATGGCTGTTGTAGGGTTGCAGATGTCAAAGTGGGGAACAAACTGTACACAAGACCCGTTGCCCACCTCATCCCACTCCCTGCCCTACCTGAACCCCCATGACCTTCCACTCTAACAAATTTTCAATGCAAATTTAGGGGGCGGCTGTTTGGAAGATTTCAGCTCTGTCCTGCAGTTGCCACGCCCCCTTTTCTTTGCCACTCAGTTCCCCATGTAGTTCACCACACCTTCAACTAATTAGCCTCAATCAGCCACAGACTTTATTAGACAGAACCTGTGCACACAGCCCTTCCCTTTTGTTCAAACCACATGGAGGAATCTTTGCTGCTGGAAATGCTGTGTCTCCTGCCTTGTGTGCATTATTGACCTATGTAAGTTTCATACAATTTTACTTTGTTGAAATGAAAAGTGCTAAAGTAAGGTGAATGCCAATCTTGCATTCATTTTGGTTTGTGTGCTGTTTAAACATGCTGTTATATTGAAAAGTGGAAATTGGTTTACATTGCTTACCTGTGTAAGAAATGTCCATTTGATTAGTTATATTCATTGTTAGTTTAATAACAGAGCAGATAATGTATGTATTGTTTGTTATTCAAATTAATTGTGGCCTTGAATTGTGGCATTGTGAAGCTAACTATATCCCATATCTTTTCCCCCTCAGAAACCACACACACACAAACACACCCACACACACCCATACCTGTTACCTTGATATTACTTGGAATAAAAGACATTGTGGAATTACAAGTGACTGAACCGTACTCGCCGACACCTCCACTGGTCTCAAGCCAGCCACCTACACATCCCTCTCAAACCTCCTTTTCAATGTTAACTACACAAAGATACATGCAACACCAGCATGGACATAAAATTGTGCACTTATGTTCTCATAATGTTCTCTTCTACTCATGTCCGCAGCGAATTACAAAAGGAAATGGCAAAATGCGCGAGTCCAAGGAGTGACGTAGGCTCATCAGTCCAGCAGGGAGATTTCCACAAATACTTCTGTAATATCAAACAATAAAAATTGAACAAACACTCTAAAAAAAGTGTATTTCAGCAGTAGTTGAAGTAGCGTAAAGTTCTGAGTGAGTTTCATTCAGATTTCTGCTTTAGTGGAGGCAATCTAGTATTTCAACTTGGAATTACATATTGTTCCCTCAGCACACATGTAACCTGTTAATCTTGTTTGAGTGAACCTGCATCAATTAGGTTTTTCGTGATGTTGTGCGTCTGACATCATGACTTCTCCGCCTTCTCCAGAACTTTCTACCTGCACTTGAGCCGCAAATTTCTCGGCTCAGACAACTTGGGAAGAAGATAGATACTGATTTACCACTGTCTCCGTTGTTTTTGAAGGCAAGTCAGACAGTGTTCAAACTATACAGTGGCCTTCGGGGGGAGCCCATTTAAAAAAAGAAAATAGTCTATAAACAAAGTATCAGGCTGTCTTTGAGATTTCACATGAACAACGGTTAAAGTTACCAAAGAATACCATAATTCCTCCATTCAATGAAGCGACGCACCCCAAGCTTCCATCCTTAACAAACAGCCATGTATATGGGCTCTTCCAGTCTCTCCACTGCTGGCTGTTCCAATTTAACAGGAGAGAGAGGAGCAAGAGGGGTTAGGATGGTGACCGGCCTCTGATGTGCTGTTACCACCACCATCTTCAGCCACAGAGGACATTATTTCTTCAGCTTCTTCTTGCGTTGTCACCCCAGAGGGAGGTGTGCCAACAGGGCTTGCAGCAGGTGAATTGGTTGTGCCATTAACGTCATCGCTACAAAATTTCTTAGTAAAAATCTAAATGAATTAAAATGCCTTGTTTTCTTTTTGCAATGGCTATATGATGCTTAATGCAGAATGGATTTCAAGGACTTTGCGCTCCGATTAATGGCCTGCGTTTATATTTTTCATATGAATCTTTGAGTTAACATGTACTAAACATGAGTTGAATTTGCACCGCAGCGCGGTCTATAGCGACTAGCGACTTTTTCTGTGCTGCCGTGAGCCACTCCCCGGTCCAAAAGCACTCACAGGTGGTCAGTCTCTCAGTAGCCTTGCGCAGCAGTCCCAGCCAGTGTTGCCACAGTTACTTTGAAAAAGTAACTTAGTTACTTTACAGATTACTTGATTTTAAAAGTAGTTTAGTTACTTTACAGATTATTTGATTTTAAAAGTAACGAAGTTAGATTACAAGTTACTTTATTAGTTACATGCAGCAGCTGCCGACAACACCCCTACAGCCTCAACATAAAAATGACAACCGGTTTACTGTGAGGCAGCTCAGCGTTGCCAGTAGTAGGATCTGGTTTATTATGGCACGAAAGAGAGCGAGTCAACCGTGTTTAAGGACAGCATTTCCCCTACAACATAGGCCTACTGCCCGACCAACTTCTTCAACTCCCCACTTACTGGTTTTGCACCGAAGTCCAGCTTTAGTTGTTTGGGTGGTGGGGGACCTCCTCTCTGCTTCGCTCCACCTGCTGGGACTTGCTCTGTCAGTTTGACTGCAGCGCTGCGACTCCAAATGGTTCTTCAAAGTTGACGTAGTGTTTTTGTAGCTAGATAGCACTTTGTCGGCACCAGCACGGAGTGTACGGACCTTAAAATTGCCGTCTTTAGCGGACACAAACTCTAAATAGTGACTGTATTTCCAGCTAGAAAACGCGCATCTCTCTCCTCCCTCCATTGTTGTTTACGTTTGTGTCGCTGCATGGTACACGTGAACTGCCCACATGCTGAAAACGTGACTTGTCGCATACGTGACTTCACTCCCCGAGACGCAAGAAGAAAGCAAAAATATATATTTTTACTAAGGAAAATGACAAATAGTAACACACAGTGACTTGGATAAGTAACTTTAATCTGATTACTATATAGTAACGCGTTAGATTACTCGTTACTGAAAAAAGTGCTCAGATTAGAGTAACGCGTTACTAGTAACGCGTTACGTGGCATCACTGGTCCCAGCCAGCAAAATATTCGAGGAAATCCGATCCAAACTTGAAACTGATTTTTTTTGTAAAAAAGGGACTAGCGACTTTTTCTGGTGTTATTGGAGACTTCTGTGGTGTTTGGAGAACTCACTCAGTTACTGTGCTCAACGAGCAGCGGATGCTGCCGTGAGCCACTCACCCATCCAAAAAGCACTCACAGGCGCTCAGTCTCTCAGTAATTCCCCGCAGCAGTCCCAGCCTGCAGTCAGAGCTGAGAGGAGACACACACCACTCCGCGTCCAGGCTGCAAATGAATTGCGCATGCGCAAGGCCGTCGCCGTTCCCGCCCTGGTTTATAGAGCGGGGTGTAAATGTAAATTTTTCTTCACTCTCACACAAAATAATTATGCAAATTAGGTGACTTTTAGGACAGCCAATAGCTAATTTCCTTACTGAGCAGTTGTTGGGTGAGAAATCGGAGATAGTGTGCCACGAAGCTTTATGCTGAGGTGGTATTGCTGGATTTAGGAGTTATTGTGAGAAAATGGCAAGCAAAAAGTTGACCCTTAGTGAAGTGATGGGTCTCCTATTCGCTGATCCTGATTCTGAAGGGGAAAATCCACCTTTGGGAGATGTCAATCTGTCGATTAGTGAGCGTGCTAGTAGAAGTAGCGGGGGTGGTGAGAATAGCGTTGGGACCAGTGGTGTTAGTAGCTGTGGTGTTAGTGTTCACACTTTCTACAGCGCCGGTGTGATGTAGCAGTGTTCACAAAGCACAAAACGCACACAAGTCCAACTCTTCACCCAACACTAGTGGGGATAGCAGGGGGAGACGTGGGCGAAGTGTGATCGTACAAGGGCTGGTGGGTGTCGTAGAGGCAGCAGAGGTGGTTGGAATAGGGCTGAAAGTAGTGATGATGAGACTTTCAACCCTTTGCAAAATGGAAGAGGGGGCAGGGGTACACAAGGTCGTAGTGTCCATAGGAGAGGTGGACGTGGTAGAGGCAACAGGGGAAGGCAGAACAGGGCTGGAAATGATGATGATGATGATGATGGTAATGGTGGCTGGGCTTACTTGAGAGATGAGGAAGTATTTCAGGAATGGATAAAGCCCTTTGATGAGCAAATTGGATATTGTGGTGACCGAGAGCTTAGCAGTGATTCAAGGTCTATAGATTTTTTGTCCCTCTTTCTGACTGATGATTTCTGGAGTCACATTACAATGGAGACAAAATCGGTATGCTCATCAGTATTTAGGCTCTCATGAACTAAAGCAAAGTTCACGGTTTCATGAATGGTATGTCACTGTCCCTGAAATGAAAGCCTTCCTGTCACTCCATTTGAGCATGGGCCTGGTACATAAATCAGAGATTGAGGATTATTGGGCAGAATTTTGGCCAACTTTTTACTCCGGGATTTGGAAAAGTGATGTCTAGGAACAAATTCGACATCATCCTGTCTTTCTTCCACTTTGCCAATAATGATGAGTACGTTGAGAGGGGCCAGACAGGTTATGATAGACTGTTCAAGGTGCACCCAATAATTGACCTGATCATTCCACGCTTCTCAGCTGTCTATGGCCCACGCAAACAATGATCACTGGATGAAATGAACATAGCTTTCAAGGGTAAGTCCACATTAAAAATGTATAATCCAAACAAACCGGACAAATATGGTTATAAGGCATTTGTTTTGAGTGAAGCCAAGTCAGGATACATTCTGCATTGGTCTTTGTACACTGGACAGCATGGTGATGAGTTCACTGATTTAGGTTCCACCCATGTTCTAGTTCAGCAGCTGATGGCCCAGCACATGGGCAACGGGCATGAGTTGTATATGGATAGCTACTACACATCACCAGCTGTAGCAAATGAGTTGGCAAATGATGAAACTGGTTTGTTTGGGACAGTCAGTAGCCAAAGGCGACGTATGCCAAAGGCCCTGAGAAAGACTGAGTTTCCCTTGGCCAGAGGAGATGACCCAGTGTTCATGAGGCACTGCAAAATGTTGGCGTGTGCGTGGTATGACGTAAAGCATTTTCCATTTGTTGTCCACTCTACATGGGAACTCGTGTGTCCAGAAACGGATCAGGTCCAAACATACGGACAGTGGGTTTAGGGATATAAACAGACCTGTGTGTGTGGATAAGTACAACTCATTCATGGAGGGAAGTAGACCCTGCTGATCAAACCTACCTCTTTCCACATCGGTCAAAGAAATGGTATAATCGAATAGTGAATGCCATTCTAAGCATAAGTATGGTCAATGCCCATATCATTTACTGCAGCATGACTGCCGGTCCACACAAGCTACTGAAGGCCTTTGTGCAGGACATTACCACTTCTTCGCTTTAGGGCTTCTCCAAGAGAGAAAACTAAATACGGGGAAGGTGTTCAGCAGAGGGGGGAGAAATGCCACAGAGGCTTACAGAACGCCACTGGCTCCGTGACACTGCCGATCGTCCAGACTGTATAGTTTGCTCCGATCGTACCCGTCCTAAAGGTCGTCATCAGACACAATACAGTTGCAATCAGTGTGGGGTAGGCCTGTGTGCTGTGCCATGTAATGAGAGGTTCCACACTCTGACAAACTACAAACGGTGTCATCTGGATATTAGGCCAATATGGTGGTGGTGGGTAAAAAAGAAATCACACAAAACGTCTACTGTTTACATGAGTTTTGTGGCGTAGTAATAGTTCAAGTTTACAACTGTTGGCTTACAATTTACTTCATGGTTGTGATTTTACTTCTTGTAATTTTAATGTGATTTTACTTCATTTTTACTTCATGGATAGATAGGCACACATTAGGCCTCTGTAGTGTTGGTTTTACCATATACAGTTTTCCTGTCCATTTGTGGTTGGGGGGGGGGTCTCAATATTGTTCATATTGTGTCTGTACTGCATAATAATAATAATAATAATAATAATAATAATAATAATAATGAAAAGAAAAAGTGTCCTCCAATAAGGACAAGGGGGGGTGGTGGTGGGTAAAAAAAAACAAAAAAAAAAAAACACCTACTGTTTACATGAGTTTTGTGGTGTAGTAATAGTTCTAGTTTACGACTGTTGGCCTACAATTTACTTTTTCCCTGTTCATTTGATATGTGGACAATATAACAAATGGAAGGAGGGGGGTAAATCTGATGAAATAAATTCAAATAATCCAATATGGCGCCACCATATGACGGTCTCTCTTAAAATCTAATTAGAGAGGACTGGTTACATTTGATGAATGAATTTTGTGTTTACATGATTCGCTTTGTGTTGGGCGATGTGGCAAAAGAAAATCACATCACAGTCTTAATCATGATATCCTAAAGCTGAGATGACACCTAGTCTGATATCACCATATTGATGATATATTGTAATATTGCCCAACCCTACTCTGCGTTTTTTCCAAATTATTTATATATGCCCAGTAAAGCTCATGTCTTTGTTTCTCCAGTGTTGTGCTTCATGTGGAGATGCAAGGACTGTGGGACGGCATTAACAAAAAGATCTGAACTGCTCAATTACTACAAACTGATTCATAGGCATTACGGACAGGGCCACTCATATCCATGCACTTATTTAAATTGTCCATGTAGGTTTCAAGACTTGGAATGCCCTACTGAGTCATTGTGGTGGAAGTTTTCCTTGAAGCAGCAGGGTTAGTGATATTCATGATCAAATCAAAACGAATAACGACTGTTTGAGAATTAAACCAAAGTTTGGTCTTTGAGTATTTATTTACATTTGCAAATGGAGAAAACACAGTTTCAAAGGTACACACAGCACAACTGAAAATGTCTTTCTAACCTAAAATCTAAACATCAAAAAATCATAGTCAAAACCTCTGTTAAGCCACCCCTCTAAATGTATCTTTTAGTATGGCCATAGTTGAAGAGAGGACATCATTAACAGTCACACCATTGTCTTACCTTCTCCTCTGCTCTCTGTTCCTAACATTAGCCTAAACAACAGTTTATCTTTGGAGGCAGAAAACCTACGTAGTTCTCACCGTTTTTACCAGTCATCGGCTTTCTCCACTTCTATCCAAGCAAAAAGTCAACAATGTGAGGAGCTTCAAGCTAGTAAAACTAAATAACTCTCTAGGCTATAGTTGACGATTGCCAACTATTTCACTTGGAGCCTTTTGAATCTACACATGAAGAAGCTAAATCTTGTGGCGTTATAAAACAATCATTAAACGAAATGGTTAAAATAAAATTTGCCACCACACATGTTCTGCTCTTTAAAACAAGCCTAAGCACACTCATGCTGGACTTGTTAAATCACAACTGTTGAGATTTCACAGGATCTGTACTCAACTGATAGAAGTCAAGCGGGCTGTAAAAGTGTTATTCTCCGATTTGACCACTAGAGGCTACTCTATGTCTTTTCTGAGACAGTGCTTTAAAACATTTCAATTTCTTCTGCCTTTTATTTACTACATATTCTCCATCAATGGTGAGCTGGTCAACGTCTGAAACATAACTTCAATAATTTTACAAGAGATACCCAACCATTACAAAACCACAGGATTATTGCAGTTTACAGGAGAAACAAAAACCTGCAGGATTACCTGGTTGAAGCCAAAATTAAACCACTATCAACCCCAAAACTAAGAGGTCAGGGGGAATGTATCAAGCACCAGACCTGGTTGCACAATAAATATAACAAAAATTGTGTTCAGAACAAAATATCATGGGTCCAGCTTCCAGTAATTATGTTTATTTGATTATTTGTAAAAAAAAAAAAAAAAAAAAAAAATGTGGTTTACAATATGTGGGGGAAACCATGTTGGTAAGGTCCACACAACATTGACATAACATTCTTAGGAGAAAAATACACACACACCATTAGTACAGCATTTTATGGAACATGGTTGGAATTTGGTTCAGGCTACTGTCAATGAGAGTAATATAAAGTCCAGTTCAGACCAAAGAGACGAGTAGAAACTTGTAACTTCTTGCAACACGCCGATCTGCAGCGCTCTGAAACCTGCCAGTTCACACCAATGAGACGAGGCGAGACTGTGTATCATCTCCATAGCAACACCTCTTTGTACTTCCGTTCTAACTTCAGACTTTTAGGCTTTTTGGTAGCTGGATATATCATTTGTTTGATCTAAATATGAATATGGATAACATTAATGGTTTTGAGATGCTTGCTACAGTTGCATATCTAGTAATGAATCTGCGAAAACACGTTTAATTTCTCTGATTCACTGCTTTGTTCCAATGCCGCTGGGCGCTCCCTCTCTTCAGTCTCTCTATAGCTCGCTTGACCAAATAATGTTACCGGGCTTTTCAGGCAGTCGTTGAGGCTCCGTCTAAAACTCAGCCATTTCGACCAGCTGTTTGTTAAATGAAAATAAAATGGATTATGGATCATTTTATTTATATAGTTTATAGCTGACTTTACCAGCTGATTGCTCTATTGGCTGTTTAAACAGGTGAGGTCTCTTATGTTCTAAAACCAGCTTCGGCTGTTTTGAGTCGAGCTGGCCGGTTCAGACCACTGAAACTTTTCCCTGCGACGTTCCAAAACGGTTTTGTCTCGTCGTGAATCTTTGGTCTGAACTGGGCTTAAGGTTTAGGGCTCAGAGAAAAAGAGCTGAACAGATTTCGATCGCTCAGTAAGATGCTAAATTTTCAAGCGGCCTTCATAAGAGATTTGGTGCTCTACAATGTGGAACAATGATGGGCCGTGCTTTTAATGAGAATCTTCCTACTCCTAACCCAAGCCCTAACCCTAACCCCCCTAATTGTTTTAAGCACTTTTTCCCGGACGAGCCCTAAGGGCAAAATCTGGTTTAATAACCTACAACCCGTTACAGTGGAGTTCCTGGACACACAGGTCTTCTTCCGCACCTGCGACGACCAGACCAAAACACTAGCCACCCAAGTGTATTTCAAGGACACCGACCGCCATGCACTTCTCCATAAGACCAGCTATCACCCCAAACACACGTAAAGAGGCCTCATTATGTCCCAGTGTGATGAGGTTGTGGGGTTACTCGAGGCGCTTCCTTAGAGGTATAAAGGCGGAGGTCATCGGCAAGTTTACAAACAAAACAGAAACCATCATCCAGGTGTCCAATTCCGCCCTCGTAGCCCCTGGTCATTACATACTCGGAAAATCTTAGGAATATTTTACCTACTATCAGAGCTAATTTCCAGGGGGCGGGGGTTGGTTGTGACGTCCTGAGGAACTGCCATATGATTTCCGCCTACAGGAGGAATAAAAATCTAAAAGATATTTTAATTCACACAAACCTAGGGAAGCGCTTCGAGGCTCGGATGTTGGTTTTATGAGTCTCCCCCACATTTTTAACCCTTACAGCAAAGTTGGTTTTAACCCGGGGCAGGCCCTGCAGCACACAACCATCAATGTGGTTTATGCAATTAGGTGCAGGGCCTGCCACAAATTGTATGTGGGGGAGACAAGAAATGCACTATACCTAAGAATTAAACAACACCAGTATGTTTTAAATAAGGGCGATGGCACAACTGTTTTATATGCACATTTTAAACTCCATGGTTCTCAAAATGTTCAAAGCATGGGCCTGGAGAGTAACAAGGCCTGGGGTCTCATTTATAAAACTGTGCGTAGGATCCTTACTATAAGTGTACGTGTGCCCAAAAGCCCAAATTGGCGTACGCCGAAAAAGTCAGATTTATAAAACCGTGTGTACGCACACCTGTAAGCAATGTTCCCTTTATAAATCACAGATTGACTACAAGCGTGCGTACGTGGATCAGCCTCTTATCCCGCCCTGTACACGCCCATTTTTAACCATAAATAGTCAATGTAAAGCACCTTGTGAATGCTGATCAGTATGTTAATGACCCTTGCAGTTGTTCTTTCGTTACACCGAATCGTGCCGAATCATGACAACTGGCGGAGAAAAACAAACAAAAAAACTCTCAGACGCTCGGGAATTGCTGCCAATTGAATTATAATATCGGCCTGTTGTCGCACAGTGTAGGGAAACCGCATCTATAGACTACCTTTATTAATAAAATCTTCCAAAACAGCAGGCATTACGGTACTCGGGGACAGCTTCGATATACCAGACGTATATAATAAGATTTAACAGAACTATATCCAAACAAGCCTTAGTGATGAAGTTGAAGATTATATATAATATTTATTTAAAAAAAACACTTAGCTGTCTGACATTTCCCTCTGGAAACAGCCGGTTTCACCCAGAGTGGCGAGGACCTGTATTTGGCCCGGGATGGCACGGTTCCGGCGCCTTGCCCTCTCTACTGGACCCAATTCAGTACATAGATCCAAGAGCGCAGCTATATTACTATTACAGCTATATTAGCGAATTTAAATCGGCATATTAGCCAGTCATCTTCATGGTCCCTGAAGTTTCTTTCTCTCCTGATTCTTCCATTCCAGTCCTCCTGCAGGGCCAGCAGTGCCATCATGCAGCATTACGCACGGGTTCACCGCAGTATTTTGTGATTGTTAACACCTTGCTAAAATCACAGCATCAACTAGTGGTATCCCCCACCCCAAAATACAATTTGAAGACGAAAATAAAGTGAAATAGGCAAACACACTTTTCTTCATGCAGGTTTTGTTATGAACAGTATTAAAGTTTGGACTGATAACGAGGACATTAAGGGTAACGATTGCGCAAGAGCTTAACGGTTGTATTTTCAGACTTTGACATTTGATGATATATGCACAGTTTTAAAGACATATATTTAGTTATTTACACTGTGTTCTGGCATTATCTAATGCTAGGGTATTTGATGCTATCCTGTATTCCATGCAGTCGGGCCATCCCCTCCTCCTGCGCTCCGTAGCGGACAATGTGACGGCTTGATTTAAGATTTGAGTTGGAGGTGTTTATGGAACAATTATCACTCAGTACAAGCGCAAATAACACTGCTGGATTTAATCTTCATGATATGGTGTGAAGAAACGTGCGTGAGGGATTAATACTTAAACATATTAAGAGTAATTGTTATTCCCACATGTACTTTCTGCAGTCTGACTTCAGTTCACGACCTCACCATCTGCGCCGCCAATTCCTATTTTGTCTCCAAAATGTGCGTACGCATGGATCAGATTTTGCGTGGAGGAACGCACATAATTTACACCGTAAAGTTTGTTTTTTATAAATTACAACCTTTGCGTGCGAAGTGGCGTATACATTTCCAGCCCCGTTTTGTGCGTAAGCCACGTTTATAAATGAGACCCCTGGACCACGGCTCAGCGTCGGGCAGCGGAGAGGAAGTGGATCCACCTTTTAAAAACCATAGACCCTACGGGTCTAAATGAAAAATATTAAAATGGATCCACTTCTCTTTTTAACCCAAGTTTTACAGGGTATTTTTAGAAATATTTCCTCCCACTGCTCTGGTCTCCTCTCTCCCCAGGTTTTATCTGGACCTCCTCTGTAGCGCATTATACCCGACCTTTCTTTTCTTTTCCTTGTTTTTTCCATCTTTTTCTATTTTAAATGACTTTTTATTGTTTTATGATTAATAACTATTTATTGCAAAACAATTTCTTTTTATATATTTACTTCTTTTATGGCATGTTTTTCTCCATTTTTACTATTCTTTCCTTTCGGGGGTTTTAATCTATTCCTACAGAGGAGGTCCTACCCAATACTTTAATTTTATTTATTTTAATAAATATTTTGAAGATGCCTTGTTTGTCCTTTTATAACTTTAATTCTGTCTTATTTACATTTTAAGAATTTGATTGGATTTTTTGTCTGTCACTAATATATACTTTATATATATTATTATTATTATTATTATTATTATTATTATTATTATTATTTAAATTGTATTATTACGAATTACTTGCCTCAAGACTTTAGCATAATCATACATATGCCATTGGTTTTATGCAATTTTTTTACTAACAGTTTGGTTTTATTTATATGATGTATTTTAAATCATTTATGTTATTTATTGTGTGGCACTTTTTACTTCTTAAAGCACTTTTAAACATAGCACTTATTATTAACC
>CM046800.1:4978226-4985726 GCA_025617405.1 Perca schrenkii | reverse complement strand
CTAATGACCTTGATTCAAGTCTCAAACTGGTTATTCTTTTGGCTGTTTCTATTGAACATTCTGTACCGATCTACATCAGAACTTTAGGTTCACCTCTTCCTCTTACTATTTTAAGATAAAGAACATCTACTATCCCTGAACAATTCAATTTTTTTTTTAATTCAATTTTATTTATAGTATCAAATCATAACATAGGTTATCTCGAGACACTTTACAGATAGAGTAGGTCTAGACCACACTATAATTTACAAAGCAACCAACAATTCCAACAATTACAGTAATTCCCTCAAGAGCAAGCAGTGCGACAGTGGCGAGGAAAAACTCCCTCTTGGGGAGAAACCTCGGACAGACCCAGGCTCTTGGTAGGCGGTGTCTGACGGGCCGGTTGGGGGTGTGATGAACAGTGGCGATAATAGTCACATTAATAATGGAACAGTGACTGGATGTAGCGGGAAGCTGCAGGGTTCAGCAGGAAGCTGCAGGGTTCAGCAGGAAGCTGCAGGGCACCGTTGAGCTCAGCAAAGAGTGCAGCAGGACCACGGCGACAGCTGCAACCAGGATCTTGGTGCCAACGTTCTCCAAGGAAATACGCTGGGGGAAAAAACAAAAGGACTCCGGGGAAACTCCCCAGAAGCTAGGATTAGTAACTAGCATTTCCGGGACGGGATACACGCAAATAGTAATAGTAATAGTAATAGAGAGGGAGAGGAGAGAGCAGCTCAGTGTGTCAAAGGAAGGAAGTCCCCCGGCAGTCTAGAACTATAACAGCGTGACTATAACAGCGTAACTAAGAGAGACAGGTCATAAGGAAGGAAGCATTCACAAGGAAGCATTCCGAGAGTTCAGACCCACAAAGGCTGCAGACTAGTAATCATAAACTATTTTCTGCATCCGCCCTGAATAAAAACGATAACTGGCCCAACCAGGAAATAATAATAATCAAATGCTCATCTTTTAGCAATTTGTTGTAATTATTGTGATTAAATGTAATCATAATTTAATAAATGTAATTTATTATTTATTTATTATTATTATCGCAGGAACTCCCTGATCACATTCACACAGTTACACATTCATACCTGGAAGCTGCCCAGTACAACCACAGTTTGGGTTAACAACCTTGCTCAAGGGCACCTCAGTAGACCTCTTGGTTAAAATTAAAAACAATGACAATTAATATCCGCTCATATTTGTCACTGTCAATGAGGGTTTTTTCACGTAATGTGACTCACTGACCTGAATAGTAAATGACACAGTATAATTATTATATTATATATATTATAAGAATTTCCTATTGAACATTCTGTTTGTTCGTGTGCATGTGTGTGTGTTGCACACCCCACAGGAAGAGGAAGTGGGTGTAACTCGAGTGTACGTTGTCCAACTGGGTAGGAACCAAGGGGGTAAGCTTCGCCTCAGAACGCGAACCTCCGATGGCGCCATTTTGTTGCCACAAAGAGATCACCTCTTGTTAGCATTCCACTGACCGCCATTTTTTTTTTACGTCAATGACTGCGAATAACTTTACATCTGAAGCGTTTAAAGACTCTATTTGTCCGTTGTTTAGCTCTAAAGAAACACGACAATGTATAAAATGCTCCATTACCTTGTACCTCATGTTATGGCTCCGTAGCAGACGCTTTTGTAAAAATACGCTAACGATTGTGTCATAACCAAGTGACTTACTGTCGCACAGTAGAGGAATTACCGTATAGTACGGGAGAAGCTCGCAGGCAGTTTCGATTTACATTAGCTGTTTAGGTTTAATTATGAATGTTAACTAGCATGTCAGTTAGCAATAATTAGCCTGTGCCTATGTTATCTCCTTACATATACCTACACTCTCCGTCTCTGTAAGATTGGGAATGATTGAGATTTATCTTGGCACAGCTACCAGAACACTTACAACTTTCAGACACGTTGCTCACGTCACATTTACGTTGTCTCTGTCAGTTGGAGGCTGCGCAGTAAGGGAAGAGATCACCGGAAAAGTGCTTCTAATATCCTTCACTGGTCTCCGTCCAGAGCAACGGGATCTGTTGGTCCATTATATACTGTCTATGGTCGAAACTTTTCAGGATTCATAAGAGTCCAACCCTGAGGACAAATGACGGCCGATATTTACTTAAAGTCAGAGCGCCCCCTAGTGGCAACAGGAAGTAGGCCTAAAAGTCAAGGTGCTATACTTTAACTTCAAACTTGGTCTGTACCATCCCAACACCTTAACGATGAAAAGTTATTAAAAGAAAAACTTTTCGTCAGACGGTGTGGGCGTGGCGGCCATTTTGAGTGTTTAGCGATGAACAAAGAAATTGCTGTAACTTGAGTCTACGTTGTCGTATCTGCCCGAAATTTCTCACGATTGACAAGGGTCCAGGCCTGAGGACACCTACAGGCCAACATTGACTTTTGATCATAGCGCCCCCCGCTGGCAACATTAAATGCGCCTTATATGACAAACCTCATCCGATTTGCATGAAACTCAGAATGTGTGGTCTACATGTGATACTGAGCCGCCCCCTATAATATGACCACGCCCACTTACTCAGGCCACGCCCCCTTTCATAACTTTTGAACTGTTTAAGGTAGAGTCTTGTGTGAGGTGTCATTGAACTCAGCAGAGAGTTCCTTCTTCATTGGTGATGGTTTGGCCTGCCCCCTATGCTTAAGCCACGCCCCCTTTTATAACATTTCAACCGTTTAAGGTATACCCTTGTTTGAGGTGTCATTGAACTCAGCAGAGAGTTCCTTCTTCATTGGGGACGGATTGGCCCGCCCACTATGCTTAAGCCACGCCCCTTTCATAAAATTTCAACCGTTTAAGGTATACCCTTGTGTGAGGTGTCATTAAACTCAGCAGGGACTTCCTTCTTCATTGGTGATGGATTGGCCCGCCCCCTATGCTTAAGCCACGCCCCATTTCATAACATTTGAACCGTATGACGTAGAGTCTTGTGTGAGGTATCGTTGAACTCGGCAGAGAGTTCCATTTTCATTGTTGACGATTTGCGGTGTCTGAGTGCCACGCACATGCACGGTCACAAAGAGCGGAGTCCGCCGGTAAGCACGACGCGTGCCGAGGCGCGAGGGCCCATCCATCGCTGCTCGCAGCTTAAATCTTCATCTTGGTGTTTCACCCTCAAACTGTGAGCCGGTTTTAAGTATTTGCTTCCAGCCTGAACTATGAACAGAACACATTCTCAGACAAAACTTTTTACTTGCGTTTATCTAACAGCCCGAAGAAGATCCTTACACGATCGAAACTTTGCTTCCCTTAAGCTTGTTTCACACTGTTCTGAGACATTTATTCTTTAATCATTTTCTACTACAAAGCCAGAGTTTCAAGACTCCCTTTCTATACTGTTTAGCTTAAGTGTGAGTGCTAAAAGTGGCTAGCTAGCTGAGCTCCAAGATGGCCGTCTACGCTAAAGAGGATCAATGGACGTGGTGGTCTACAGACGGGGCCGCAGACAACGCCGCAGATAACGCCATGGTCAGGAGGACCCACCACATAAGTCTCTTTCCGACCAAGTAGTTAAAAGAACGTAGTTATAGGAACAGTCCACTTCTCATAACGGAGTTCGAATGGAGGCGTTTAAAGACTAGGCTGGAGTACTTAACATTGAAACACAGAAGATGAAGGCTCCAGCGTAATATGATCCTAATTAATATGATGGAAGAAGATAGAGCGCAACAGGCAAACGATGGGTAAGTTTCACTAGTATTAACAATTAGCTGGTTGAATGCATGATGTTTGTGATGAGTTAGGATACGTAAGCGAATTGCAACAGACAGTGAAGAATATGTACGGTTTGTGTTTCAGACGTTGCTAGGTCACTAAGGGTTCCTATGTGGAAAAGGGAAAAGACCCTGCCCTGAAGTAGGAGCTGAAAGAGTTACAGGAACTGCGGACAGAGGTACTTAATAATCCCCAAATTGGTCGTTGCATTTCTAGCGATGAATGATTGATTCAGTGCTTTGTTCTTACGCCGCTGGGTGCTCCCTCTCTTCAGTCTCTCTCTAGCTCGCTTGACCAAATAACGTTTCTGAGCTTTCGTGCAGTTGTTGAGGCTCTGTCTAAAACTCTGCCATTTCAACCAGCTGTTTGTTACATAAAAATAATAACATTTTTATTTCTATAGTTTATAGCTGACTTCTCTATTGGCTGTTTAAACAGGTGAGGTCTCTTACGTTCTAAAACCAGCCTCAGCTGATTTGAGTCGAGCTGAGACGGGCCGGTTCTGACCGCTGAAAGTTTTCTCTGTTCTAAATTGCTTTTGTCACATTGCGAATCTTTGGTCTGAACTGGCCTTAAAGGAACACGCCGACTTATTGGGAATTTAGCTTATTCACCGTAACCCCCAGAGTAAGACAAGTCGATACATACCCTTCTCATCTCCGTGCATGCTGTAACGCTGCCTGACGGTTCCAGCATTAGCTTAGCCTAGCACAGATCCTGCAGGTAACTGGTTCCAACTAGCCTACTGCTCTGAATTGTGACAAAAGTGACAAAATAACGCCAACATGTTCCTATTTACATGTTGTGATTTGTAGAGTCACAGCGTGCACAAAAAACAACGTAACATGAGACACAGCCATCTTCTAACAGTAAACAAACCGGGAACTACAGTATATTCTCAGACAGGCTGCAAGCATATCACTCCGCCCAAGTAATATATTCTTCCACCTGAGAATATAGTTCCCGGTTTGTTTACAGTTAAAAGACGGCTGTGTCTCATGTTACGTTGTTTTTTTGTACACGCTGTGACTCTATAAATCACACCATGTAAATAGGAACATGTTGGTATTATTTTGTCACTTATTCGGAGCAGTAGGATTACTGGAACCATTAACCTGCATGTTCTGTGCTGGCCTGATGCCGCTGGAGCCGTCAGACAGCATTACAGCATGCACGGAGATGAGAAGGGTATGTATGGACTAGTCTAACTCTGGGGGTTACGGTGAATAAGCTAAATTCCCAATAAGTCGGCGTGTTCCTTTAAGATGTAGAGTTCAGAGAAAAAGAGGTGAACAGATTTGAATCTCTCAGTTAGATGGTACATTTTCAAGCGGCCTTAATAAGAGATTTGGTGCGCTACAGTGTGGAACAATGATGGGCCAACCCATCTTCCAACCCAAGCCCTAACCCTAATCCCATTTATTGTTTTAAGCACTTTTAATTAGTTTTAAGCACGTTTACCTTATTTTACCAACCTTTTAATGGTATGTGTACCTTTTAGACGCTATGGCAAGTAATTCAATTTTAACGTATTTTTTATGTAAAAAAAAATGTTGGAATAGGTTTGTTATATTGTGACACCAGGGCATTTATTTATTTTATCTTTCCAGAAGAGAGACCAGGGCAGGTGTGGAGATAACCTTGTATTTAAAGTTTTATACTCCCGCTGACCGTCCGGTCCAGTGGTTCTTTTAACCTGCTTGTAATATCTGTGTCCCTTGTAATATGGCTTTTTAGATAATCGAGCAGGAGTTTCTTGCTAAGCAATCAGAACAATGTTTCTTTAAGCATTAAATAACTTGGGGGAACAAGAAATGGGTAAACAATGTAAAGCTGTTCTGCAGCAATGGAGGTTGATCAAGCTTTGAAAGTTGGTGATACCAATTCCCACAGGTGTTCCAACTTGTCTGGATTACTTACAACCCCCAGTGTTTGTATAAAAGTATTGTTGGAACACACTGTAGTACCTGTGGAACACTGTGGAACAGTATTGTACTGCAGAAAGTAGTGTGTTGCCATAAAAATGGCGGGGAAAAAGGCAATTAACAATGGAAGAGAGACAGACCATCATAACACTTAATAATATTGGTCTTTCCTACAGAGAAATTGCAAAGAAAGTCAAGGTGTCAGTGAGTACAGTATCCTTCACCATCACAAAGCACTTAGAAACTGGGGGAAACTCTGACAGGAAGAGGTCTGGCAGACCCAAATCCACAACAGAATCTGAAGATAAGTTTCTGAGAGTCAACAACTTGCGTGATAGGCAGCTCACAGGACAACAGCTTCAAGCACAGCTTAATAGTGGTCGTAATAAGCAAGTCTCAGTTTCAACTGTAAAGAGAAGACTTCAAGCTGCAGGTTTGATAGGTGGAGTTGCAGCAAGAAAGCCATTGTTACGATGTCAAAATAAGAAAAAGAGGCTTGACTGGGCCAAGAAATATCGTCAATGGACTACTGAAGACTAGAAGACGGTGTTATGGACTGATGTATCAAAATTTCAAATCTTCGGTTCATCACGCAGGATTATTGTACGCTGTCGCGTAGGCGAAAGGATGTTTCCTCAATGTGTGACATCAACTGTCAAACATGGAGGAGGAAGCGTGATGGTCTGGGGTTGTTTTGCTGGATCCAGGGTCGGTGATTTGTACAGAGTGAAAGGCACTCTGAACCAAAACGGCTACCACAGCATTTTGCCGCGCAATGCAGTACCCTCTGGTATGCGCCTAGTTGGTCCGGGGTTCATCCTACAGTACGATAATGACCCAAAACATAAGTCCAAGCTATGCCAGAACTACCTTAGCAAAAACGAACAAGATGGTAAGCTTAAAAACATGGAGTGGCCAGCACAGTCACCAGACTTAAACCCCATTGAGCTGGTTTGGGATGAACTGGACAGAAAAGTGAAAGCAAAGCAACCTACAAGTGCTACACATTTATGGGAACTTCTGCAACAGAGTTGGGAAGAACTTTCTGAAGAATATTTGATTTCCATTGTAGAAAGAATGCCCCAAGTGTGGTCAGCTGCTCTATCTGCCAAAGGGGGCTACTTTGATGAGTCAAAAATGTAGAATACATTTTGTTTTATAAATTGATTTCTTTTTTAACTTAAATTGTTCATTTGTTCTATTCATTCATTTCAGAGTACAATAAGACATTGAACTGCATGAATTTCAATAAAAACCTGGAAAAAATGGGGTGTTCTAAAACTTTTAACCAGTAGTGTATAACCGCAAAGTAACACAGTCAGAAAGTGGCAGCATCTGCAACATTGCGGATGTCGGATGTTAGCTGTAAAACGATACTTTTTCGTATGAAAAGATGAAGAAATAAATGTTAAGTTGTGGATTTATTATTCTGGAATTACTTTGCAAAGTCACAGAAAAGACACTGCAGTTCCAGACTAGATTAAAAAGCTTCTGGAAAAGAAGAAGTAGAAGCCCTGTTTGGAAAGGCACAGGAGTTAGCTTACATGCTAAGCATTGAAAATGAAATTGCTTCCAGCATTGCAAAGATATCAAACATGAATTAACTTCATGGATTCATGATTGTGGGTCCAGAACAATCACAATAGTCGTGTTTCCATCAATGTATTTTTATGTGTTTTTTGAAGTATCGCTTTAGCAAATGTTGATGGAAACGGCAAATTCCGGAAAAAAAACTTCCTCAAATTCGCATCAACGTTTTTAGGCTCGCTTGAGAAGGTTTTTGCCTTTTTTGAAAAAGAGTTAATGCGCAAAATGGGTGATGGAAACCGCTTGGCG